>CAIGRH010192856.1:0-20513 GCA_903798295.1 Fraxinus nigra
TAGGGCTGGGTGTAATTTCCTCATATTTTAATACAACTAAAAGTCCAAATTAAGGCCCAATTAATTTCAATGCCCAAGTAAATTAATGATTGCTTCTAAGTCCTCAATTCTTTCATATAATACAAGTTGGTTATTGTACATTAGATTTTGCCATTTTTCGCTCTCTTTTGCTTCCTTCCTTCAATTTCTTTTCCATTCAAATAGTTTTACACATTAAACATAAAATGCAACAATTTAGAATATATTTTATCAAAAGAACTATCAACTGTCGTTATTTTATGTTCTGAATAAATGTAAAAATTATCCTTTTCAAATACCCCATACTTAAATATTTGTTTGTCCCAAAAACAAAATTATAGTCTAAATAATAACAATCACACGTGCATGCAAAAGTATTTGATTAGATAATATAGTTTTTTTTATCTCGGTATTTGAAATCATAGTATTAAATCTATAAACCGCTTCAAACTCACAATACCAAATCAATATCTACTATTTCAATGCAAAATTGACGTGTGGTGAAGAACTAAGTGACATTATGACTTTACAAATTGCTTCAGTTCCCAACCTTCTGTAGTTAAATATATCCTTTCACCTCTCGTATGATTTATACACTCACAAACTTGTTCATTTTCTACTATTTTTCAGTGTGTAATTTAAGGTTGAGTTTTTCATTATTATCCTCACCCTCTCTAGTTCGGGTGGACTCTACTAATTGCAAGTCAACACATCAATAAACAAGGATTCTCCAATTCTTTGATTATTTCGACATTCAAGACTCAATTAGGCTAATTATCCTTCATCAAAAGTTAAACTTCCTTACAAGTGTTTAGAGCTTAATCAAGGCATTTAATGTTTTTTTTATGCACTTTTTTTATTTATTTCCAAATGTTTTTTATTTATTCTCTCCCTTAAACTTTCTAAATGACCCATGTAACGGGCTTTAGACCAATGACTCCCAAATTAGATGACATTAAGGTACCAAGCTTTAAACACCCTTACAGGCTTCATAACTCAAGTAAAAAATGTTTCGAAGATAATTTTCACATTTAAAAATTTATGCAGTGCAATGCCTCTTATCAAACACCTACTCAAACAAACCGACCTCTAATTTAAGATTTTCACTAAATTTTATCTCGTTAATTTAAGACAATCCACAAAAAGTTTTCACACATGGAATCCGGTACGGTATGTTAGTTGCATATCCGGTAAGTTGCATATACGATAAGTTGCATATCCGGTATATGTTGTAAATTCGGTATTTGTTAAACCGGTATTCGTTCATGAATATTTTATCTAGTAGAATCTTCAAACCTTCACTTTCTTGTTTTGTTTGTGTATTTGTGTTCAATTTTCTTCTGTGGAATTTCTTTTGATCTTTGTTCTTTTTTTCCAAAGAACCATAAAAATTGCAAATAAATTGGAGAGTGGCGTTGTGTAGTGGTACTACGATCCATGCTTCAGGCAGTATATGGCGTTGTTGGCGTCGAAAATCAAGCTCCTACGGTGAGGGGGCGAATCCAACAACACCAGGTACCCCCGAAGCAAGGATCGTAGTTCCACTGTACAACGTCACTCTCCAATTCCTTTACAATTTTTATGGTTCTTTGGATAAAAGGAACAAAGACCGGGGAAAAAAATTCAACGGAGGGACATCGAACATAAATACACAGAAGAAAGCAAGAAAATGAAGGTTTGAAAATTCTATTAGATAAAATATTCGTGAACGAATGCCGGTTTAACGAATACCAAATTTACAGCATATACCGAATATGCAACTTACCAGATATACAACTAACATACCGTATATGCAATTAACATACCGGATATACAGTTTATCGAGTAGACAATAACTTACCGAAAAATATCTAAAATACAACATATTAAATAATTTGCTAATCATAACAAACAAAATTAGTTATATAAATCACGATAAAAAATCTAAATAGTAGATAATAAAAAAAATCAATTGAGCTTTAAAAACCGAGGCATGTGTGAATACATTTTCCTTAAAACAAATTATCCCCCTCATCGTAGGTGCTTGATTTTCGACGCCAACAACACCATGTACTGCCTGAAACGAGGATAATAGTACAACTACACAACACCACTCTCCATTTCCTTTGCAATTTTTATGGTTCTTCGAAAAAAAAAGAACAAAGACAAAGACAAAAAAAAAAATCCATCGGAAGGAAATCAAACACAAATACAAAGAAACAAACAAGAAAATGAAGGTCTGAAAATTCTAAATATATGGGTTTAAATCTACGATACGATAAGAAAGAATAATGCTTTGAATAATACCTAACTATTCAAAGTCTAATACGAGGGAAAAATGACGTGAGAATGGATATAAAACATATGAAGCTAGAGGACCAGAGGAGTTAAAACTGAAAAAATGAACAGTAACATCTTATTGATTACTATTGTATCTACAGTAACTACAAAGTGCCCTTTTTATATAGTAGGGAAATGTATTTTGAAACATTGATTTTTTTAGAAAATGTGTGGTTAAAAAGTATGAAAAAAATTAAATTTACGTGTAAAATTATTTTATGTGAGAATATGTGGTTGAAAATAAATTTTGAAAAAACAGGGATCAAACAGAGCCTAAATTGAAGCTAAATTTATTGAATGAATACTAAAAATAGTGTCAGCATTTTTTTTCATCAAATCACTCGCCTCTAGAAGTGTAAAGTGATTTGATGAAAATGTAACCCTATTTTATTTTAAATAATCTAACGATAGTGTATCACGTTTCATTTTGAATAGTACTACTAACTGATGAGTTAAATCTATCAATGACTTTCCAACTTTATACTTAGTGTCACCATAATCACCAAATTTGATTTTGTTTCATTATGGCCATCCAACTTTATATTTAGTGTCAACATAGTCACTCAATTTGATTTTATTTCACCATCGTCATCCAATTTTATATAACGTTTCACTATGTACACCCAATTTCATATAACATTTCACCATAACTATCTAATTTCTTTTCACCATTTTAACTAATTTTAAAATAAGTAAAACGATAACTTTGTATTTTGAAATAGTAAATTGATGAAGTATGATTAAAAAATAAGGAAAAACTTTGGATTTTTGTGTAATATTTTTTATTACTAAAGAATGTATGGTTAAAAAGAATAAGATGAAAAATGTATTTGGAAAATAACGTGAATCAAACAAGGACTAAGTTTTTATTTTATTTTTCTAAGTAAATTTCTTAAATAAGTTTTTATTTTATTTTTTGAATTAGTATTTTTTTTAAAATTAAGTTTTATTTTATTTTACTTTTTAAGTAACTTTTAATTTATTTTTTTAAATAAGTTTTTTTTGAATTTTTTGAATATATAATGAAAAATTACCGTTTTAACTCTTTAAAATTAATGAAAATGATGAAAAGACGTTAGATGACCATGTTAAAACGATACATGAAATTGGATGGTCACGGTGAAACCTTATATAAAATTGGATAGATATGGTTAAATAAAATTAAATTGAGTGACAATGTATATAAAATTAGATGATTATGATTAAATAAAATCACCTCACTGACGGTAAAGTCGAGCGGGATTAGTAGACTTAAAACACTTGACAATTGTCATTTCTTCCCCCCCATTGAGCCCCACGAAACCATCTCAGAGGCACCGATTTGTCCATAAAATACTGTATATCTGACAGACATTGAGAGAATGAAGGACAGAGCAGGGGGGAGAGGATCAGCGCCAACGATGGCTTCAGTGGAGGAGCGCTATACACAGTGGAAATCACTGGTCCCTGTGCTCTACGACTGGCTCGCCAATCACAACCTCGTTTGGCCCTCTCTTTCTTGTCGGTAGTTTTTTCGCTCTCTTTCTAAGGCTTTGTGGGATTCTTATATGAAACTATATGTATGTATATATTCACGCTCTTTCTTTTTTATGGGGGGTTTTTTTTTTTTTCGTTTTTAATTGTTAGATGTATTTTGAATGGAATGTGTGGAATTTGTAGTTTTGCTACTGAACAATTCTTTTTGGGCTTTTGGTTTGATTTTTCTGATTTATGTTTGAAATTTGGTTTTTATCTAGATACAGAGAAAAAAGTTAGGGTTGGGAGGGGAAAGCGAGAATTTTCACTTTGCATGCTGCATCGTGTTTTCTTTATAACCTCAGACACCTCCTCCTGGAGAAAAAGAAAAAAAAATATGGAAGTGCCTTTATTACCTTTAAACTCGACTATTTAATAACCGAGAACTTTGGGATGAAAGTGGGAAAAATGTTCTTACCTTGTATTTCTTGAGAGCTTGATGGTTCTGAATCTGATTCCTCATCTAAGTGCTGAGGATATGTGCATAAACTGAAAATATTCACTCCCTACATTGTATCTTTGTTTTCCCTTGCTTCTTACCTCAATTACAATATATTTTGTTTGGTATGAAAAATAGCATGTTGCTGAAAGTGTTCATTCTTGTTACTAAGGAAATGTGTGTGAAGTGTTCATTGTTGTTACTTTCGTTATCTTATTTTACGCTCTGTATATAAATGCTTACCTATCTCAGATGGGGCCCGCAACTAGAACAGGCTACTTACAAGAACCGACAGCGGCTTTATCTTTCTGAACAGGCAAGTCAGTCTTCTTCAATTACCTAAACTATTCCATATAAGCTAGGATTTCATTGGGTTAGTGAGTTAAACAACACCTCTTTCTGGAAGAAAACAGTTATACTAGTCTCTACTTAAAACAAAATAGAATCATGTATACTTGGACTTGTATCTTGTTTAATGAAAAATTTTTCGTTGTTGTGTTTTACAGAGAAAATAAAAGCAGAAAGTCAAATTGCTGAACTGGATTTCTACTTCTCACTAATTTTTTGTAATAGCTCCAGTTTTATCTCCACAAGCAAATTAAATAATCTCATTATTTTCTTTTAATGTTTGGTCAGTTTGAATATACAATCTCACAGAGAATTTGAGAAAGATGGAGGATGGGACTACTTAAACATGTGATAAATGTGATGAGACTTGGATGGTGGAATGTATGTTAGGTTCTACTTACATTCAAGTGTGATGGGATTATCTTTATATGGATGCTCCAAAAGCTTTTTCTTAACATGTTTAGGAAATCAAGTCAAAGAGACGCATAATAAAGCATAATAATTACCATTAAGATCTCCAAGCTTATATTGCGCATCAAAAGTAAGTTAAAAAATTTAATGATTGAAAATAATTTGTCTTTGCATGAAATTTAGGAACATTGGCTAGCTAACACAGTATGCCGATAATTAGTAGGCAACATCCGAATATTGATAGGAAAAGTATGTAAGCAGAACATTGCCTCGGATTTTTTTTTGGCAACTATCATTTATTTGAGGTGTCAACTTTAAAAGCACACATAGGAGTAGACAAATCATTTAGCCAAGATGGAAATATTGCAGGTAACTTATCAACTGAATCATGGTCAAATATGTCCAAGATCTGTGTGAGAGGGGATATGAGACAAGGTATAGGGGTATGCAATTATAACTTCACTTTTTTGAGGTCCTCAATTGTTCCTAGTTACTCTTTGAGACATGACACTGGGGCATATGAGAGTATTATACTTCTTTAAATTTGTCATCTCTCAAGTTGATAGGCTTGCCTGCATCTTGCTAGCGCACCTTTTTTTTTTTATCATTAATTTCATTTGTTATGCAAATCATTAATTATTTCCCTCATGTAGACTGATGGTAGCGTTCCTAATACGCTTGTCATTGCAAATTGTGAAGTCGTAAAACCTAGGGTTGCAGCAGCAGACCACATAGCACAGGTGATGTATTTACACAGAGATGAAGTAGTTCTCTATTTTCTATAAAACTATTCCTTTTTCCTTTTTTTTTTCTTTTTTTATCCTCATAGGGTATTCTGAGCAAACCTCATTTTTACCACTTTTTCAATTGGTGTTTCGGTTATCATCATTTCAGTTCAATGAAGAAGCTCGCTCTCCATTTGTCAAGAAGTGGAAAACCATTATACATCCTGGAGAGGTATCTATAATTATTATTGTTTTATTTGATTACAGAAAATAATTAGACGTAAAGATTCATATTCTCTGATTTATTCTTTGAAATATAANTTTTTTTTTTTTTTTCCTATAAAACTATTCCTTGTTTACTTTTATATTCATAGGTTATTCTGAGCGAACCTCACTTTTACTATTTTTTCAACTGGTGTTTCGATAATTATCATGCAGTTCAACGAAGAAGCTCGCTCACCATTTGTTAAGAAGTGGAAAACCATTATACACCCTGGAGAGGTATCTATAATTATAATTTTTATTTGATTACAGAAAATAATTAGAAATAAACACTCACATTCTCTGTTTGATTTTTTAAACTTTAATCAAGGGTTTTGACCTATGATTTTTAATGCTTGGATCCTTATTTTTGCTCAAATTGTATATGACTTATAGCATAAATGTGTTTAAATTTTTTTCTTCCAGAACTTGATTGTGTAGAATGTCAGCTCTTTACCTTGTTTACAATTAAATCTTTAATTTAATAATTGTATGAAAGGAAAAAATTAGACTGTGGTATGAGGCAAATTCTTATGAGTATCCTTGTGACCTGCATTATTCTCTTTNTTTTATTTGATTACAGAAAATAATTAGAAATAAACACTCACATTCTCTGTTTGATTTTTTAAACTTTAATCAAGGGTTTTGACCTATGATTTTTAATGCTTGGATCCTTATTTTTGCTCAAATTGTATATGACTTATAGCATAAATGTGTTTAAATTTTTTTCTTCCAGAACTTGATTGTGTAGAATGTCAGCTCTTTACCTTGTTTACAATTAAATCTTTAATTTAATAATTGTATGAAAGGAAAAAATTAGACTGTGGTATGAGGCAAATTCTTATGAGTATCCTTGTGACCTGCATTATTCTCTTTGTTCCCTTGTGTACAAAAATGAAGCAGATTCGAACCCTAAACCAGTCGGATAGAGTAGATAATTTTCTTGTCATTTTAGTTAAATGAGGAAAAACCCCTCCCCAAGCCGTGCTTGCTCTATGTGGTGAATGTAGAAGTTCACTGTCATTCAGATTCAACACAAAAGATTGAAAAATAATTAGAAGTGATCTCAGGCAAATGACTGGTTCCCTCTTGTGCTATCCTTCTTAAATTCCTAATATCAATTTGTCATTCGCAAGACTTTTATGCTGCAAATGAAAATCGCTGTATGTACCACCCAGTATGGATTCATTGAAACTTGATTGTAATGTGAACATAATTGCAAATGCCCCTGAAGCCCCCAAAAAATCCCGGGAGAAAAAGACCAGAAAAGATATTGAACTCAACACATCTACAAACGAGTAACAAATGTAATGAAAAATTTGGAATTATGGAACTGGACTTTATAAAGCGTTGGGGTATCTAATAGCACGTGATAGTTTTTTTTTATTGCAGGTGAATCGAATCAGAGAACTACCACAGAATAGCAAGATTGTGGCCACTCACACTGACAGTCCGGATGTAACCATTTACTTCTGCACATTATAGCTTATATTGTCATCAATCCTTTTGTGTTCATTTCGTGTTTTGTTATATTCCAGTTTAGTGGACATTTTTTATACCTCTAGATGTCTTTGAATTGGGTTAGGTTCTAATTTGGGATGTTGAAAGTCAGCCTAATCGTCACCCTGTTTTAGGTGCCTCAGCATCTCGTCCAGATCTGGTACGTTATCCAAGGAAATGTAGACTTCAATTAATTTTAATGATTATTTTGAGTACTGGTATAATTAAATGGACCTTGAAGTTATCCTGTTGTACCACACGCTCCTGTTTGAATATTCTTCCATTTGGCATTTCAAGTTGTTAGCTTTGCTGTTATCCTTTCATGTTTTCATTTTTGATTATTGGAAATTTTCTATTCCTTGTTATTTCCTGCTTAATTATCATTAGTATGGTGCTTGATAATTTCTTTCCCAATTCCTTGCAGGTACTGACTGGTCACCAAGATAATGCTGAATTTGCACTTGCCATGTGCCCAACAGAACCTTTTGTGCTATCTGGAGGTTATAACCTGTGCCTATAAACTCTTACAGACTTCATCATATATGTTGCATTATAATATAATGATACTTCCAAAAGAAAATTGATTAAATCTTTCATACGTACAACGATAACCTTTTCTCTTAAGAAGATTTAGAAATCTTCCGTTGTCACCTTGTTGGCATGTGTGGTTGGGAAAAGAAAATGCACTCCATCCCTTTTTCTTTTTCTTTTAAATAAAAATTCAACACTGCATGTTTCATTTTGGTTGAGAATTGGCTGCTATTTACGTTTGTATTTTCCTACAGATGTTTCTTATTTTTTCACCATACTAAACACATCTCGAAAATTGAATTGATCTGAATTTGGATCTCGAGTTCTGTCCTCGATATAGATGTAAAATATGGTAATCTAAAATATGTGGTGGTTTTAGATTAACAATCAGAATATATAGTGTGCTCATTACCGAGCAACTAGAATTCTATTTGTTTTCTTCATCTTTATTTTTCATTTTCTTAACCTCGAGGGGTTGCTCAATTGGTCAGCCTTGGGTTTGCTCCCCAATGGTCACCAGTTCGAGTCTCTCAAAGCTACTGAGGTGAGTACCCGGCCGTAAACTTCAGGGTCCCGTGAGATTAGTCGATGTGCGCGCAAACTGGCCCGGATATCCAAGGTTATTAAAAAAAAAAATTATTTTCTTAATTTTTCCTGTGGAATGGTGATATCAGCTTTTTAAAATAGTCCAATCAAATCATCTACGTTAGTCCTGGATGTGCCTGCAAACCATTTAGTAATTTACATTCTAGAAAGAACTCTCTATTATATATACGATTTAGTGCCATTTGGGTAATGTTTGGACCTTCCTGAAATAGTCTAAGTTGCTTTTGGAAAACTAATTGTTTCCCTTTTGAACTGTACGAGCTATCAGTTATTTGTTGATGTTATCTGGTTTGTAACTATCTGAGTGACCTCAAATTATTAGCTTCACCTTTTTCTGCTACAGTTAGTTTGACTATATTGCTCTTCTTTCTCATATGCCTCATGCTTTCTTATCTGTTACAATGTGTTATATTTTGAGAATTTTGTTGCAGGGAAGGACCAGTCAGTAGTTTTATGGAGCATCCATGACCACATCTCTTCTCTGGCAGCAGTGCAGGGAGCTGTGAAGTCTCCAGGATCTAAGGGTGGTGCAGTCAATGGAAAACCTTCAGACAGTCCCACCATTCAAGCTCGAGGTATTTTCCAAGGGCACACGGACACCGTGGAAGATGTTCAGTTTTGCCCTTCAAGGTAGCTGGCACAGTCATGCATGGATATGGCTATGAAGTTTTATCAGCTGATGATTCATATTTTAGAAGCTTCTTATGGAAATGTCAATGAATAACTTGTGAAAGAGCTCGTTTTTGTTGCTAAAGTCTTCCCCTTTGTATTATGAAGTGTGAATTTTTCTTTCATATTTAGTTATACTTGTTTCAACTTGTCATACAGTGCTCAGGAGTTCTGTAGCGTTGGTGATGATTCTTGCCTTATCCTATGGGATGCTAGAACTGGCTCTGCTCCTGTTGTAAAGGTTATCTCGCTTCATTTTACATTGTGAAAGGGCATATGATCACGGTGTGCATAAGATGTTAGCTGATGTGTAGATTATTCTGTTTCTCAATCTTTAATTCTGTTATGCTTGTATAATCTTTCAGTTTAATGTCTATGCACATACAAGTGCTGATGCATTTCATAAAATTTACATGCTGTTGCCTATATTATTATTCAAATGTCATCGGATTGGCCTTTGTGGTTTTTCTTATTTCCCCACAGGTTGAAAAGGCTCACAATGCTGATCTTCACTGTGTTGATTGGAATCCAAATGATGTGAATCTGATTTTGACCGGGTACTTTTTGAGCTCTCATCAAATTAACAATCATACTCCTTGGTAATCAATCGTAACGGAGGGGGGCAAGTGTAGTGTATATGCTATTGTACTCGGTGACTGTTTATATGTACCGTTGCTTTGATTTCTTTTTATTTATTGATATATTTGGAGTCTTATTATGGGATTGAACAAACTCTGCATCCTTCAGATCTGCCGATAATACCGTCCGCATGTTTGACCGACGAAGTCTTACTAATGGTGGAGTTGGATCCCCAATCCACATATTCGAAGGCCACAGTGCTGCAGTCCTGTGTGTCCAGGTGCCAGATGTGATATTCACCCGTAGGGTTTAAGACGTAGAGTATTGTTATGTGTGTTAACTAGCAATTTACAGTGATATTTCTGTTTCAGTGGTCTCCTGACAGGTCATCTGTCTTTGGGAGTGCTGCAGAGGATGGTATTCTGAATATCTGGGATTGCGGAAAGGTGTGGAGTCACAGGCTGTTACTAATCACTTTACCTACTAATCACTTTACCTCTGTACAAAAATTATGATTTAACATGGAGTTCTGAAGCTTTTGACTAAATCACAAAATTGGTAGTTTGATCAAAAGAATTGCGTGAGTTTTTCATTGTTTAGTAAATGATCTACTCTTTTAATCATGCTCGAAATCTTTATTCATGACCTAGATTGGTAAGCTGGAGGGTGCTGGAACACGAAGTTCGGATTCTCCTCCAGGCCTATTCTTCCGACATGCTGGGCACAGGTTCTAAGTTTATCCTTATTTTTCTTGTTTTGTACTTTCATACATGACATAAAAATTGTGGACTTGTCTGTTTTTGTGTTTTTTTTTTTAATATCTCTGCTCCCTTCTTTAGAAACTCTCCCCTTGTGGGTGTATTATCCTGGTTGATGATTGTCCACATTTGCCCCAAGTTATGGGCGACCTTGAAGTTTACAGTCCAAATACCCTCATCTTTTCTTTCTCAACTCAGTTTACGATTTTTCTGAGTACTTACAGGGATAAGGTTGTTGACTTCCACTGGAATTCATCAGATCCGTGGACAATTGTCAGTGTCTCTGAAGATGGTGAAAAAACTGGCGGGGGAGGTACACTACAGGTAACAATAAATTTTCTTGTGCTAGAGTTCTTTAATTAGCATTTACCTACTAGGCCATCCGTTATATATTGGTAAAATAGTGATCTAGACGACATTGTACCCTTGGCATGCTATAGATCATATAACGTTACTGGCCAAATAGTGATATTTTAATGCCCCAAATTTCGAAGAAACCCTGAATGTCACTAAAAATTATTGCATTCTACCATATAAGATCGAACTTTACGTATCAGGAGTAGGTCCCCAAAGCAAATATTAATAGAAACCAAAAATCTAGTTGTTACTAGGCACCCCATTGCACACCGCTCCAATGAATTTGCCACCTCGAACTAACTTGTAGGTTGGAAGGAAAATGGTGAGAATTATGGGAAAATACTCAGCAAGATATAATGTGCAGTTTCTATTGATATAACAATTTAATCATAAGTCTTGTATCATTTCTTACCACGTCATCAAGAGTAGTATGCGATAAAATTAACTCTGGATTATCTCGAATTTTTTAAGAAACACTTTGGGTTCGGGTGGGCTTCTTTCTTTCCCAGAACTCGCCCATTCGCCTTCCACCAAATATGGATACGACCCTATGGGCTTTGGCTGGTTTCATGTCTTCAATAATCGTTTTGAATAAATAATCATATAAAAGAAACTACCATTTGCATGTGTATCTTATCTTAATAAATTTTTGAGCAAGCCATCCCGAGTTTTGAAAGAATTAAAAAAGGATTGCACGATTAAAGTTTTCTTCTCTGCGTTTCTCTCCGGTCTCATCCTATTCTTTTGACAGCGTGTGAATATTGGAATTGTTTGCTGATTAAGAAAATTGGTGCCGAAGTCCCAATAAGTTGAGATGAATCCAAGTAGAATTTGGTTACTTTATGATGGGTTAGGCCTTGATTTGGATTTTTTTTTCCCTTTGCACCAAAACCAATCCATTTTTCCCAAGGGAAAATTACCTAGTTTCCTACATTTTAAGTTGCAAGTTAAAAAATCATGTAGTATATTTAATACTGGATTATGCTACATGTATATAAAGATTGATACATTGATTTACACGTGTGAGTTGATAGATTTTGGTACATTGATATTGACGACATCAGTTTCAATCTCCCGTCAGTTTTTTTGACATATATGAGGTCAATTAAGGTGTACATTTTGTATGTACAAGTAGTTTAATCTTTTAATATTAACCTATCCTATCACCACAACCTACACTATCCCATCGTGTTTTGATTCTTCGCGAAGGCGACATGGAGTTGCCCCTAGCCCAATGAATTGGAATCGCCACCCTAACCACCAGATCTAACCCCCCAACATCGACGATTGAATCACCTCTCCTAGAATCATAACAATTTCAACAAAAAGAAATAGGTTTGGGCTCCAATGTTTATGGAGCCAATCGACTGATGACTAGTCCCCAAGTGGCCTACTTTCTGTTCGATTCAGGTGACAAGAGACCATTGCTAATGGTTTCAAGATGTCCAATAACCTTATGATGGTGTCATCGGTGCCTAATTTGGTTCGAGGCCGATGGTGGTGGTGACGATCATTTCATTGTGTTGGGACAATGGTTTGACTACGGATGTGGTATGGGATTTGAGGTTTGATGAAGAAGATGGTGGTGATTGTGAATATTTGGTGATAGTAGTGTTAGGGCGAGGAATTTGGGGTCGTGGCGGCGATTTGAGGTGGTGAAAAGGACAATTATACACATTCTCAATTAAGATATATAAGGGTGTGTTTGAGCCACATTATTTTGGAAGAATGTATTCTGGAATAGTAGATTGATAGAGAATGCGTGGTTGAAAAAAAAAGGAAAAATTATTGATGTGATGAAAAATATTATTTTATTGAAAAATGTGGTTGAAAATGAGTAGAAGAATGAAAATGAAAATTTTAATGTGTACCAAACGAGTGCTTAATAAAATGTATGATTTGATACTAAATTTGTAATTGTGATTTATAAATTGTCTTTGTGATTGTGACTCTTTGATTTATAACCAGTATGTGAATGTGATTATAAATTGTGTGAGCATGACCGTGAACCAATTAATTAAATTATATGCTAAATATTATATCGGGGACGGGGGTCAAAAAATGATTTTTAAAAAAATTCCACAAGTTTATTATTTTTGAAAATGTTCCTAGTTATATAATTTTCCCATTTTCCAATTCAACCCTCTCCTAGAGGCTAGAACTAACTAATAATTAATCCTTAAAAATTACTTATAACATATACTTCTTTATATCACAAGTTATTGGCTAAATTCATTTTTTTTTGAAATCAACCTACACTTTTTAAAAGAGAGCTACATATTGAGCCAATATTGATATATTAAAAATTTAAAACTCACATTTATGAAAAGGGAATTATTTTTAAAACCAGGTAAAATTATTTTTTTTCAATATTAAGGTAACATTTTTTTTTTTTTTTGAAAAAAATTATATATCATCTCTCCCTCTACTCTCACTCTAATACACTAAACTACTCTCTCCCCTTTTATATACTTCTTTCTGCGGCAGAAAGCTACCATTTCTCTTTTACTCTCAGTCTACATTCTACAACACAAAATGGAAGTTACCATTTCTCTCTCTCTACTCCATCTAATCCCAAAATCAGATTTGTACACCGCTAACTCTGACAATCGCTAAAGTAGGTTCTATATACTTGTGGCGATGGACGATCGTAGTCAGAATAATCTACCAAATAGTTTCTTAATCTCCAGCACTGCACCAAATATATAATTTATTTAATCATTTTTTTATTCTTAGTAATTTATTTATTCGTAATATTATTTATTTATTTATTTTAGAAATATTTAAATTAATAAATAAACAATTACATTAAATTAAAGAAAATATTAAATTCATTAATAAATATATTATTAAAACTATTAAATTACTAAAATTTGAAGTCGAAATATCGTCGCAATTTAATTTTCAAAATTCGTATATTCTTCCCACAAACGATCGATTAATGCATTTCGAAGTGCAATGTAAGCCTCTTTATCCTTGGTTATTGTAATATATTCTGTGCTAATTATAAATAACCGTGTTAGTTATATTATAAAATTTTTTATTCTTATTTTAATTAATTCAGTAATTATTATTTTTAACATTTCAATTAATTTATATGCAAATAATAATATTAATACTAATATCCTCTATAATAATAATAATAAATGTATTCAAAATTATATAACAAAAATGACACAAATACTCTCCAAAAATACTTTTGGCAAATTAAAAAAAGGGCAAATTGGATTTTGCACCATTTTGGAGAAAAATGGTGCAAAGTGAATAGTGTTGCACCAAATATGGTGCAACGCTATTCAATTTTGCACCATTTTGGAAAATGGTGCAAAATATGGTTTTCCATTGAAGCACCTTTGCACCAAAATTTGGTGCATTTTGGTGTAATGGTGTCTCGATTGGAGATGGTCTTATACTCAGCCGTCGAAATGAGCACCCTTACACCATCTTCCCGCAACTTTGTCTTTATCGGTCTTGACGTTAGTCGCTTATCTTCTGCTGTCGAAATGAGCACCCACCTAGCTCCTCCCCGTTTTTCCATCTTCCTTGATGTTGACGCTAGCCTCTTATCCAATGTCGTAGAAATGAGCACCCCTCAGCCTCCTCATCGTCGTTCCGTCTTTCTTGGTGTTGACATTGAGCTCGACAGCGCTCGAGCAGGTTCCTTCTCGGTATGTTATGCGTATTACTGGTTTGTAATATTGGGATTAGTTATGGAATATGGAGAGATGATTAAAATGATTTTATCATATTGTAATAGATTGATTTGTTGCGGAGAAAAAAAATGAGTGATTTGTTACAATTGAGTGTGCCAGTGGGAAGGCAGTGATTTGGGTGGTGGTGGATTTGAGGAGGAAATTGGGGGCTAACGTGGGGGCCATTTTAGAAACATGGTTGCTGATAGTGGTAAATGTGAGAAGAAATCTTGTTAGCGGGGCATTTGCTTTTGCGACTTTTCTAACTGTTGTTTGTGGAGGTGGAATGCTGGATCCAGTAGTGTGGTGGTGGTGCGAAGAAGAAATCGGGTGACGAATAAGAGAGAAGAGGTGGATGGAATGAATAGTGTATGTATAGTTGATTGAGTAATTGCAAGTTTATGACATTAAATGTGTGATTTTGCAATTAAATTGTCGTATGTGATCGTGATCTTGTATGATTTGTGACTAGTACGTGATCATTATTATAAATTGTGTTATTATGACCGTCTTCCATTTAAATAAATTATAGGTCACAATATTTTATTAGAGGTTAGAAAATTTGATCGTCTGATTTTGAATTTTTTTTAACAAAGTTTGTTCTTTTTGAAATTATATTCGAGTTATTAGCACAAACGTCTTTACGTTTGAAGTTCATTGTGCAAAATGTTCTCACCTTTCTTTTTTTACATTTTCATCATTATTTACACATTTCATTACAGAAATCTTCATTTTCTCAATAAAAAGTTCTGAAGTGACAAATATACACTCATTTAAATAAAATAAAAAGGAAAAAAAAATAAAGAACTAATTGCATTCATAATCCTAAAATTTTCAAAAAATTACAAATGAGTCCAAATAAATAATTAAAAATCAAAACTAAAAAAATAAAAATTACTTCATCTTTTTCCCCTACCCTACCCTACCCTACCCTCACCAAATACGTGATTTCAGACAACAGGGTCTTTCCACTAAATAACAATTTGGAGTTATTTGGAGAAATCATGTGATCATTAGATATTGAACCAGCAGCTTCAGAGGCCTTCAACCCTCCATGAGAGGCGGCAGCCACCGCTGGAGCATCCTTGAGAAGATATTGGGAAAATGTACAAAAATAAATTTTTAAAAGAGAGAATTGTACAAATATACATATAGAAGAGAGAGAGAGAGAGAGAGAGAGGGAAGAGGTAAGATTCTCTGATGAAGAAACAAGGTTGTGAGATTGAAGCTATAGGCATAAACTACATAGTATGCATACAAAAAGGACATATGTTTAGAAAAATCAATCAAAAATCAACAAGAAATCAATCCGGCAGGTGCTTCAAGATGTTAATTGTCGAGCAAAACCATGGGAAATTCTTGTCGTTGTCATTCCTAGTGGCGTCGAAAAATCCTTATTGCTAGAAATCCTAGCCGAAAAAGTTACACCACAATTTGCATCCATTTATGTTGATCAAAACCCGTTTGTAATTGTAATATGTAATTTGTGTCTATGAGGTGGAGGTATAGATCTGTGCAGTGGTAGTGAGGTGATAGGAATGTGTGGTTATAGATTTGCACGGTGGTTATGCGGTATATATATTTGCGTGGTGGTGGTGAGTGGTACTACGTGTTGGGTTATGTCGACGATGGTGGAGTGGGTGTGATGAAGAGCGATTGTGATTAATTGTTGGTAATTGTAACCAACATACGAGTAATTTGTGACCTAAAAATCACCTGATGAAAAAGTTCCACAAGTTTTCTTAAAACTTAAAAGTATATCTTGAAACTATGATAACTATGTATTTTTTTTTCCATAAATTAATGCAAATAGGCTTAAAGCACTTCTAGAAATCAAAACCTTTTGACTTTGTACTAAATTAATGCAAATGAGTGATGTTATTTAGCTCTATTCAGGTTATAGTCTCAGTCTCTAATGTAGCATTAAATGAGTAATTTAAATTCATCTTTCATTTAGTAATGTCATATAGATTGAGATTATAATCATAGTGGAGCTAAATAACATAATTCAATACCCATAGGCGACAATCAATTCTAGAAATCAAAATCTTGAAGTTTGTACTTGCGTGAGTTCCAAGTGCCTGAGATATTAATTTAACGTAAAATTCCGGGGTGTTAAGATATATGTCCCTAATGCTATTTCATTTGCTATTATAATGTGGACAAGTAATACCATGCTATTTCGTGCAGATATGGCGAATGATGGATTTGCTTTACCGTCCAGAAGAGGAGGTTCTTGCTGAGCTTGATAAGTTCAAATCTCACCTACTGAAGTGTGCCTCTTGATTTCATTTCGGAAAGTGGGGAAACTTCTGGACATCTTACAATTTAATAGACGATTTTGCGAATGTACGGATCGTGACAAGTAATAAAGTTGATGTTTAAGTTTGAACATCGTCCCATGGAGGTTAATTACTGTTTCTAACCTAGCCTTAGTCTAAATTAATGTGTTTGACCTATTAACAAATCATGATTTTTACATTATAATTAAATTACTTAAAACAAGACGGATAAATTTACTCTCGAGTTCAACATTTTCTTTAAATCAAGCAACTGTGGACCAATTACACACAATAAACACAATCAAATTTGCATGAAATCAATTAAATTAAATAAACTTTAAATTTGTCCATTCATAAAAACACAATCGAGTTCAATACGATGAATACAGAAAAGAATATTAACAAAATTGTTATTCTTTGGTAGTCAATAATCAATAACTTCAAATCATGTATACCTCCCGGCAAATTGTAATCCTTAACCTTCAAATTACAGATACAAATCTTGAGAATTTAGAGTAATTGATTATGTAATTTTGCCTCAACATTGTATCTCTAACATCCCTTTTTAATTGAATGAAAGATTCCTACTTATGGACCTTAATCTAAGTTTATAACAGTCCCAAGTTGATAAGAACCATAATTTTTGTCAAATTAGGACATCTCAAATTGTTGAAAATTTTATTTCACTGGTGTGATTTGGTCCGTGTTTCCTCTTTTTGTTTAGATTGAGTCATTAGAATATTGCTAATTAGGTCCTTCAATTTTCAAATGCGACTCATCGATCCTCAACCTTGAGAATGTGTCAAACTTTATTATTTTTATATTCTCGTCCAATATCAGGTTTCTCCTAAAATAATCAATAAAAAAGTATAATTAAGTATTGAGCTCGTAATAATCACTTTCAAAGACAACTTTTGATGGTCAAGTCCAAAACTTAAACCTTTGTACCTAATAGAATAAATCAAAATAGAAACTTAATTATACTCTAACAAATGGAGTGAATTGTCCAAATAGTCACTGAACTTTACGCTATGCTTCTAAGAGGTCATCGAGCTTTCAAAATCACTCAAATCATCATTGAACTTTGCAAAATGTTTTTACGATGTCATTGAACTTTAAAAATCACCTCATTTATCACTAAATTTTGCAAAAAAGCTTCACAGGGGTCACTAATTTAGTGATCTCCTCTAGAAAACTTTTTGCAAAGTTTAGTGATCCTGTAGAAACCTTTTGCAAAGTTTGCAAAAAAATTTCTAGGAAATCACTAAATTGGTGACCCCTTGAAAACTTTTTTGCAAAATTCAGTGATGAATGTTTTGATTTTTAAAGTTCAGTGACCCCGTGAAAACCTTTTGCAAAGTTCAGTGATCACTTGTGTGATTTTTAAAGTTTAGTGACCATTTGAAGGCATGACTTAAAGTTTAGTGCATATTTAAGCAATTCACTCAAACAAATGTATTCAACTCGATGCATGTAATGTAATGTTTACTCAAAAGTGAATATCTAAATCACAAAATTTAAATAGGTTAATGAATCACAATTATTAATCGTTATTTCACAAACTATACATATCGTATATTCAGCTTTTGTGTGTGTGTATTCATCATTTTCAATTACATCGATGTTACAAATCAAGTCATGCATTTCAATTTAGAAATTCTTTTTCTAAACAAAATTAAATAGCTAGTATGTCAATATAATGACTCATCACTCGTATTGGTCTCTTGGTTTTTGATTGTTTTTTTGTGAAAATAAAATAAACAAGTGATATTGGACTTATATTTTCATCATCAACTCTTTCATTCTCCAAATACCTAATCGATAATCAAGATTTAGTCGGAGACAAAACACTTATATTGGCATGTTTCAATTTTCTTTTCTCTTTATTTTGTCAATTCTTCTATTTTTGGAATCTTTCTTATTTTCGAAGATAGTTTTCACTCTAGACGGTAGGTAGCCTTCTTTTTGCGTAGATTATTTTCTAAACACTAGTGATGAATATAAACAAATTACTCAAGATTAGCTTTACCTACAATATAGGTAACTTTTTCCTTCAGACACGGCTAGTGCAATGTCTTTTACTCTTTTTAGACCTATGATAAGAACCGAAGAATAATAATGATGATGTTCTCGATTCTGGATAGATCTAATCACCCCAAATTTATTCTAAATGAGTTTTCAATATGGTTCTAATTGGAGTGATTAGTGAAATGAATACATACCACAATCTTAAATGGTTCTAAAGTAGTTAATTTAAACAATTAGTTTCGCAGTTATCATAAGTACAATTGATAATGAATTCGTGCTTAATTTTTTTAAAAGCCAGGTATAAATTAATGAAGTTCTTGAAATAATTGAAAACTCGAGAGTTCTCACAAAGTCATTCAAATTTTGATCCTAGATAGACATAATATTATCATTTTATGAATCACATTATTCAAGTCAAGTCACACACAAGCATGCAAGACAAAACCGTTTATGAATGTGTCTTTGGAGATCCTGCTTAGTTTGCTTGAGTTAACTCTCACCAATTGCAGTTGTCCTCCCAACTTAACCTTGTCATTCTCAATTTGCGTAGTTTGACTTGCATTCATATCTTGATTCAAATTCAACAAAGTAAACTTCAATCACCTAATCAAGTTTAATCACAGACTCAATTTTTGAGCAAACAATTGGTTGTATGCTAATTTCATCTTTTTTTTTGAATGATTTCAGTTTGCCCTATTATGATTAATTCATTGGTCTCTACACGCTCTTCATTTGTTGTTAGTCTATCGAGTTGTTAGTACTATCCAAAATTTCGGACAATCGCACTGGGAAGTTTTCAATAAAGTCTCCCTTTCTTGTTGATGATTAATGGGATTGTTACTACTTCAGCCTTTTGACCAATAGAGTTTTTGGTGTTGCTTCGAACCCGGATTATACATTTTCTCGTATGGTTTATTTTGCGTATGTATTATCTGAAACTTATTTAGGTTGTCAACCTCTTATTTCTTTACATTACGAAGAAAATCCATCTTCAAAGGTATGTCGTTTTGATCAATTTCGACATATGGGGGAGATTTCTACTGTTTATCGTGTATTTGATATCTCGATAATGCCCATAATAATCTCAATGTCAACATCATTTACACCTTGTACTTAAAAATCTGGTAGTCTCCAAAGTATTCCTAAGAGCAACTCATCATCATCAACTTCGACATATGCATCATATTTCTTCATTCAAAGCGTGGTAGGGTAGGGTGAAGAAATCTCCTATAGGCATGTCATCTTCATCAATTTCGGGTTGTGCCATCTTATTTTGTTATCGTACCCTTGATTCGTTTTGCTCTCTGTCAATGAAACTAAGAGAAATTGGTAGATCAGTTGAAAAACAACGAAGGGTTAATGGTTCAATCGGTAGGTCAATGGTTCAACCGTTGGGTCATTGCTACGCCGAATTCTAGTTAAAAAATATTTTTTAGGATAAATAAACAACGTTATATATATACTAGTCGAGCCAC
>CAIGRH010192865.1:0-11209 GCA_903798295.1 Fraxinus nigra
CACTGCAATGGGTAGTTTCAATTCCGGAAAAGAGTCATGTTTTTTAGTTAAAAAATTGGATTTCTCTACATATGTTGGAGATAAATTTCAATCGTAAGGTTTGAGATAACCCGTAGTTTCAATTCCGAAAAAGAGCCAAGTTTTTCAGCTAAAAATTTTTGGTTAAAATTTAATAATTTATTTTATGGGATTCATAACTATTCAATTGAACATTCCATTAACTTTATCAAAATCAACTAAAAAATTAATTTTTATCTAAATCGAGGACAATATTATATATCGTTAACAATCCTCTTCATTTTGATGTATGATCTAAATTCTATTAAGTAAATATGTTACTTGTAATTGAATTGAGACGTGTTAGCATGAAGTTTGACACCGTCAAACAAAAAAGCAACAATGTATTAATTTATTCGCGGCAAAATAATCGTCATCACGTATTTTGAACAAGTTTTAGAAGAACGATGAACAAGGACATCTATTAACTTTGTCACTTTAAATGAGAAGGTTGTGGTTCTAATATTTGAGGTTAAACACCAACGCCAAAGGTGGAAAAGAATAGCATTTGTCCAACTTAATTGACCAATTCCGAACATCATGGAGAAAACAAACAACTTAGGAAAATATGTAACTATTTTGACCTAAGATTAATTCATAAATTGAAAATACAGATAAACAATTATTATTAATCCAAAAATAGTAAATACTCTTTAATTAAATAATTTCCTTGTTTTTAGGAGAGGTGTAAGGATGGAAGACGGCTAATGTTTTGTTTGTGGATACTATTACAATGCACCTCCTTTCCTTCTTCTCTTCTTCCTTTGAGAATCATCCCTGCCCTTCTCCTAAAGGTATAGTCTCTCTCTCTCTCTCTCTCTCTCTCTGGATTATATTTTCTTCTTTCTATTTTTCTATTTGTTTTGACGAAAAATAAATATTTCATGGATTATTGAATGATAATTGTTTAAATGAAACGACATAACGATCCACAAACGGTTTCTTTGATTAAAATTGTTTTGGTTGCTATGAGTTGGGTTAATTGTTTTTCGAATTTTATTTTGTCTGTCGTTAGAGACAATATTTCTTAATAATATGATAGCTTACATTCATAAAATAATGATAATGAAATAGTGTTGTGTTTGATTGATTTTGAGGGGCATTAATCAATTTCTTTATGTTTTGGTAAATGTTGATGAAAATGTTAATGAATCTTTAACAGGGCATTTTGGGAGGGCGGCGGGGTCAATCGAGTGTGCTCTGATAAAGATCGTGCTCAAGGTCCATTGCGAAAATGTCCTCGCCTCAAAAATCTCCAACTTCGTCACCACCACCACCACCTTCACCTCCACCACCGTCATCTTCATCACCACCACCTCCATCTTCATCTCCACCACCTCCATCAAAAGACAGCTCACCTCCTCCACCCCCTGATAATAGTTCTCCGGCTCCTTCTAACAACAACAATAACAACAATAATAATAACAAAAAACCTCCACCCCCACCAAAATCTAGCTCGTCAGATGACGAAGCTCCTCCGCCTCCACCGCCTCCTCCACCACCACGGGGCACTCCAGGACTTCCTTCTTCGAGACACAAGTCATCACATTCATCAAATTCACCATCAAATGATGACTCGTCCATTAATGAGAAAGCCATCATAGGTGGAGTAGTTGGAGGAGCAGCATTATTGCTTTTCGTTATGATTGTCTTCTTCGTGTCTTGTTGTAGAGGGAAGAAGCGAAAGTCCCATAATCACATGCACTACTATAGAGATGAATCTCATGGAAATAGAAGTACGTGATCCATTCACGTCTATTTTGGAACTCGAATGCTCATAGAAATTTCAGACCTAAATTGCTCGTTTAAATTTTATTAACAATCATTGATGTAAGCAGGTAGTGACTACTATAATAGCGGACCTGGTAAAAATTGGCACAACAATGGTCAATCAACAGATCATGTGGTGAAAATGCCTCCTCCTCCTCCCGGTAGTGCGGGGGTGAGTTCAGAAATGGGCTGGCCGGTGGCGCCACCACCTCCACCGCCAATGATGAGCAGTAGCGAGTTGAGCTCGGCCGGTTTCTCAGGTCCACACCATGCTGCCTTGCCGCCGCCTCACCCTTCTGTTGCCCTTGGCTTCAACCAAAGCAGCTTTACTTACAATGACTTAGCAGCGGCGACCGGCAATTTTGCGCAATCTAATTTGTTGGGACAAGGTGGCTTCGGTTACGTGCATAAAGGGGTGTTGCCCAATGGTAAAGAAGTTGCGGTAAAGAGCTTGAAATCTAACAGCGGGCAAGGAGAAAGGGAGTTTCAAGCCGAGGTTGATATTATTAGCCGTGTCCATCATAGGCACCTTGTGTCTCTTGTTGGTTATTGCATTGCGGGATCTCAAAGAATGTTGGTTTATGAATTTGTTGACAGTGGCACTCTTGAATTTCACCTACATGGTACGTAATTTACATTAAAAAAAAAATGTCTTTTCACATTTCCGAGGACATTTGGCTTGAAATATGCTCCAAAAATTTGACATATGCAGGAGCTAATCGCCCAGTTATGGACTGGCCAACTAGGCTTAAAATTGCATTGGGATCGGCCAAAGGATTTGCTTACCTACATGAAGATTGTGAGTTATTCACCTCTCCAAGTTTTTTACACCATTTTTATTCAAATATTTTGACCCACATTATTTTGAAAAAATGTATTCTGGAATAGTAGATTGATGGAGAATGTATGGTTGAAAATGAAGGAAAAGTTATTGATATGATGGAAAATATTATTTTATTGAAGAATGTGTGGTTGAAAATGAGTAGAAGAATGAGAATGTAAATTTTAATGTGTACCAAACACGTCCTAATGTTAAATAACATTGTTGACTTGCTTTACAGGTCATCCTCGCATAATCCACAGAGACATCAAAGCTGCAAACATTTTGCTCGATAGTAATGGTGAAGCAAAGGTATTTAATAATATTTCCATTTGTTTGAAATGAAATTTGTGTTTATTTATGTTTTTTAATAATACATAATGCATTTCAACGAGCAGGTGGCTGACTTTGGATTGGCTAAACTTTCTAATGACAACTACACTCACGTTTCAACTCGCATCATGGGAACTTTTGGGTAAGAAATTTCGGAATCAAAGTATTTTAATTTGGTCACCACTTGGAACTCTAGGAAAATAATTTACATTTTACTTTTATATCATCTATAGTAAAATTGAGGTTGCCAATTCGCGATAACATACTTATTTGTTTGTGATCGTATACGGAATTAATATGCAGGTACTTGGCGCCTGAATATGCCTCAAGTGGGAAACTCACTGAAAAATCTGATGTGTACTCATACGGAATTATGTTATTAGAGCTCATAACTGGACGTCGTCCAGTTGACATTCGTAGAGATGATGATGACAGCTTAGTCGATTGGGTACATAGATTCAATTTATGAGAAATAAAGTTTAATTTCTCGTTGATTTGTTTTTACGCATTGCTTATGTCCTTTTTGTGGGGATTGTACGAATAGGCGAGGCCTATTCTAACGCAAATAACAGAGGGAGAAAGTTACGAAGAGTTGGTGGATCCACGCTTGGAGAACAATTATGATCCTCAAGAGATGTTGCGAATGGTGCATTGTGCAGGTGCCTGTATTAGGCATTCTGCAAGGAGACGCCCCAAAATGAGTCAGGTAAAGAACTCTCGTTATATGATTAATACACACAGAGAGAGAGAGAGAGAGAGAGAGAGAGAGAGAGAGAGAATTTTTAAAATCTTATCACCTAAATTGGCAAATCTACAGATTGTACGTGCTTTGGANACTTCTATTTTTCAGAAGGTGAATACTCGATACCATAAAAAATTATTCAGTAATTGGAATTAAAGAATGCAATACTTCCATTATTCATTCATTTTCTTTCTTTTAACAAAATTGTTCGTTTCCTTTTTCTAGGGAATAAATTGTTAGTTAAGACTCAACTGTAAATACATTGTTAGTTAAGACTCAACTGTAAATACACACAGAGAGAGAGAGAGAGAGAGAGAGAGAGAGAGAGAGAGAATTTTTAAAATCTTATCACCTAAATTGGCAAATCTACAGATTGTACGTGCTTTGGAAGGTGATGTCTCTCTTGAAGACCTAAATGAAGCGGTAAAGGCAGGAAATAGAGGACTGTATGGCTCGAGTGGCAGTTCTGGCTACGAAAGTGGTTCATATTCAGATTTGAAAAAAATTGGAAAGACGGGTTTGTCTAGTCAGGAGTTCAATAGCGGTGAGCACGGGTTGACTGGTGAGTATGTACGTTCCAGTGCAGGAAATTCACAAGAATTTCAATCAAAGGGAGGCAGCCACATCCACGGCCCTTAAACAAACCTCCTTCGCTCAAAGCTTATAAAGATTGCACCGATTAATTAACTTGTAAGAGTTCAAGGGTTCATTATGCGACCGGGTAATCAACGCCTATGAATCCTGTTAGGTTGATACTTGAGTTTACAATTCATAGTTTTTACATGTTAACAATGTTTTATTTGAAGTTTATACAATATATTGGAGTTCGAGTCAAACTTATATATAAACCTGTACGATTAATTCTTATATATTTGTAACAAAAATAACGATGTATGTGGAGTAAATATCTTATATATTTGTTAATTGTTTGTGTGTGTGTGTGTGTGTGTGTGTGTGTGTGTTAGACGTTTTCTATAACGTAATATGCTGCAAGTGTACAATCTAAAGTTTGATAAAATAATTGTGGAGTTAGGATGTCGAACTCGCATGAATTGAATATCAAATTAATACTAAGTAATATAGTTATGTAGCCTTTATTTTATCTAGACAATTGAAATTTTTAATCAATGGTTGTAATTAAATTTAATGATGAATGTGATGACGAATTCAACGATTTTATGTAAGTTTGAAGAATCAATTAATATAAGAAAGCCTAGGGTTATGATTTCATCGAACCATCAACTATGTTTATCAGTTATATACAATTAATTTTCCCGAGTATTAAGCAAAAACTCTAATGTAATTCTACCATCTCTCTTGAGTGCCGAAGTAAAAATTATTTCCCGAATTCAATTCCAATATCTCTATTCTGAATTAAAATCCAAGAATTATCAAGCATATATGATTCTTTAGTGGAACATGTTTCAAAAATTATATACTTTTGCCTCGGCGCTTGGTTATTGTTTGTTGGGAGGGCTGGAGTGCCATTGGCCTGGCACCACAATGCCAACCCTCTGCCCATTTTTTTCCTTTGTTTTCTGTTGCAACTTCGTTCGTTCTTGAATTTCTTTCGTTGTTTCTTTTACATGGGTTCCGCGTCCCTATTTCACCAACTTTTGCACCACTTTCACCACTTTGTCTCACATATAAAACAACATTAAAACGTTCTAAAACTCAAAGACAACAAAATAACAAGTTTAAGTGACATTAAATCCATAAGTGAAAACACTCATCAGTGTGCTATATGTAGGTTTTTGAATACAATTGTTAAGTATTGCCTTGATGTGCATTTTGAGATTTAGATGGGTGTTTGAATAAAAATAAAAATTACAACTTTCCTATTTTGAACAATCTTTATGGTTACGTCGTATTGTCATTCATAGGAGAGGAAAAACATGTGTCTATTGTATTTTTATTAAAGTATAAACAAAAATATATGTATAACATAGTTATCTTCAAAAATCATGAAGTATTCCAGTCAATTTTCTCATTTAGCACAAATTTATGTCAAGAATATTATTCATACGACCCCAAGAATGCGCGTTGGGTAAAGTTTTACCCCTTTTAATTATCTAGTCAGACGATGATCGATACTGTGTGTTTTTTTTAAGTATGTAGCTACTCAAAATTGCAAATATATGTATTTACCAAAACCAATATCAAAATTTGTCAAAAAAAAAAAAGAGAGGAAATTTTGGCCGTTTAGATGGTTGAACAATGTATTTGATGAGATGGCCTTTCACCATTAATAAAAACAACACACGAGTGTGTGTGTGTGTGTGTGTGTGTGTGTGTGTGTGTGTATGACAAAATTCTCCTTCAATTATTAACTCAATAACCCTGAATTATCCTCATTTCATTCCATCATTTCTCCTCCAAGCTTGTAAAACACTAGTTTCTATTTTTATTTTTATTTTAAATAACATCTTCCCTTTTTCATCTTCTTCAATTTTAGGTCCTCAAAATTACAATCGCCCATTTTCTACTCTTCAGTCATCGTTCTTGTTACCCTAAAAGCATGTTATTTATTATACTCTTCACTTATTTTGGGTATCTTTTGAATATTTGAACAAGAGTTTGGTTAGCATATTATTTACATTGAAAAATCACATTTACATTTGAAGAAAGAAAGAAAGACACTTTTAGAAATCTCATGTAAATTTTATTTTTATTATTGAATATAGTATTAAATAATATTTAATCGGTTTTGTTTTCATATTTAATTTATTTATTTTTTGTATTTTCTGCAACCATTGGATGATAATGGCACCCCAACTGTTATCTGAAATGTCGAACACCACTCCACATGTTATCTACTACGTAAAACGACACTATGGTCATTATTTGTTGTAGTTTGATTTTTCAATGAAGTGATCTCAAATAATGGACTCACTAACATATAACACGGAAATATTGACTATGTCACAAAGAACGGTTGAAATGGCAAAATTTTTATATTATTGAGATGGTGAAAGCACAAGTCGTTCTACTTATATGTGTCGATTAAGTTAATGAACATATTTCTCGACTTTTGTATGTATCGTGTGCATATTACAATATAAGTAAGTTTCACTTATTATTTCTCAGTGCACGAATGGGTCGTGTCTGCTTATACTCATGTCTATACACGTAACAGCATAAGTGTCATTTTCATGTTCAGTAATAACACGTGTGTCATTCCGAAATTTTCACCTATAATTTGTTTTTTTTTTCAACAAAACAACCTCTAATAATGGATTCCCTAACATATATAATTCCCTAACATATATAACATAGAAAGTTTGACCATGTCATAAATAACATAAATGAGTTTATTAGTTCTCAGGGCATGAATAAGACGCGACTGCTTAAATACCGTAATAGCACAAGGGTTGTTTTCATTTCAGTAACGGCACTTATGTTGTTCTATTGATTTTTCTTACATTTTTTTAATGCAACGACATTTAACAACAGACTCCTTAACGTATGTAAAATATAAAGGTTGACCGTGTAACAAAGAAGATAGAAATAACATTATATGTTATCGAATTGGTGAAAGCTCTTACTAATTCATGTCGATTAAGTTTAGGACTGGACATAGTCTGGTTCGATTCAATTCTGAAGAAAACTCAACCAAACCAAAATTTTCAAATATTTATTAAATGGAACCGTCGGGTCCAAATATAATTATGGAACCGTTCGGGTTCGGTTCCGTTCGGTTTTGTACCATAATTAATTTTTTTAACATTTATATTAACATTACATAAATACAACTAATAACATGTTCATTCGTAGTTTTGATGGGTAGTTGGAGAGGGAAAGTCGGACTCGGCAATCGACGGCTTCGATTTGGGCATGTAGATGTATGTTTTCAATTTATCAAATGATTTGGGGTTAGTGGATGTATGCTTACCGAATGAAAGTATCAAATTGGAAATGGAAGGATAAAAATTTAAAAATGCCTAGATCTTGAGCTAACAATGAAATTAATAATTGGGCAAAAAAAATTAAAATAAGAAATTGAATTTAGAAATTAGTTTGGGCTGGACTAATTAGGCATAGACTTGGCTTGTGTGTAGGAGCATTAATCACTAAATTAATTAATTTGCTAGTTTGTTTAGAAAAAAATTAAAAGAATTTAATTAATTCAATATAAAAATTTAAATATATATATATATATATATATATATATATAGATTCAGTTCTTATTCGGTTCTTGGTCTAGAACCGAGAACCGAACTAAACCATCGATTCTCGATTCAAATACTCATTCGGGTATTTAACTTAAGAAGAACCGTTCGATTCAGCCCGATTCAGTTCGAAAATTTTGTCCAGTCCTAATTAAGTTAATAAGCAAACCCCTCAACTTTTGTACATATCATGTGCATATTGCAGTGTAAATAAGGTGCACTTATTATATCTCGAGACATGAATGGATCATTATTGAGATGAAATTGTCCATGAGAACAAGACAAGTGTTGTTACTAAAATAAAAAATTTAACACAAACATGTTTCATTATCGGAGGATTGTAGTTCCTGAACAAACAAATGGGTGAGCTCAATTCAATCTAACATTTTAGCACCAATATGTTCCACTTATTTCTTGTATGTCATTTCAATATAAGCTTTTTTATCGTGATTATTTTGTAGATTTGATTGTGTGTTCTTCACAGTGAAGTACATAAAAATTTTACAATGTCAATTCAATATAGATTTAATTTGTCCAGAATTCATGTCCACTAGGAAGAACTTAGCTGCAGAGATATTTGCATAACACACTTTGATAAGTAGATTTAGTTACATTTTTAAAGTTACTTTTTGTCCTTACTTTTCAAGAGATTGATTTTTTAGTTGTACAAGTCCGATTTAAGTTAAATGTTAAATGTGTAGTTCTAATGTTGATGTCTTTTAAGTTAAATATTTGTGTTTCAGTTGTACATTTCTTTTCAGTTTGTTGTCGTCCCATGATATCGGCACATATGACGTTAATAGAAATATAAGCGTCCAAGAGAATGGCATAGGTGCCGTTATCGAACTTATAAGAGGGATATGAGAATGACTCAAGTGTAGTTATGTTTGTTATAAGCTTTCATGAGAATGGAACAAATGTCGTTACCGTAATGAAAACGAGATGAATGTTGTTATATTTGTAAATATAAGTGTCCATGAGAAAGAACATATGTCGTTAATCAAATGAAAATGGAACAAGTGTCATTACTTACGTATAAGTAGTCATGCCCCATCCGTACCCCTAGAATGATATAAGAGAAATATATGAGAATGCTTGTACTTTCACCAACTCGATATCATATAATTTATGTAATTTGAACCATTCTTTGTCACATGATTAACATTTGTCGTATATTATTTATCAAAAAATACGAGAAATCAATAGAACGGCATAGATGCCGTTACTGAAAAGAAAATAGGCCTTGTGTCGTTCTATTTATAAATATGATTATAAGTAGTCGCGCCCATCTGTGTCCCAAGAAACAATAAGTTAAACTTATTTAAGTTGTAAGAAGGACAATACTTGACAAAAGTTGAGAGATGTGCTAATACTTATATTTTAATAAAAACAATATAACCACTTCTTCCTTCATCAACTTTATCATATAGTTTATGTCATTTCAATCATTCTTTTGTCACGTGATCAACATTTATGTCTTACGTACTCTGGTGTCCAATGCTTGAGGTTGTTGCATTAAAAATAAATTAAAATATAGAAGAAATCAACATAACGATACAAGTGACTAAGAAAAAAACGACACTTGTGTTGTTCTATTTTTAAACATGATTATAAGTAGTCTATCCAATCCGTGCCTCTAGAAACAATAAGTTAAACTAATATAAGTTATAGGATGGACATGACATTTACAAAAGTTGAGAAACATACTCATATCTAATGAAAACAATAGAACCAATTGTGCTTTTGTCAACTATATATCATATAATCTATGTTATTCCAGACGTCCTTTGTCATGTGATCAACATTTTTATCTTACGTACGTTAGAGGTCCAATGTTTAAGATTGTTGCGTAGGAAACAAATCAAAATATAAAAGAAATCAACAGAACAATACATGTGACATTACTAAGGAAAAAACGACATTGTGTCGTTTTGTTGGTAAACATGATTATAAGCAACCGCGATCCATATGTGCTCCTGAGAAACAAGAACTTTAACTTATTTAAATTGTAAGATGTACATGACATTTAGAAAAATTGAGAGATGTGCTCATTAATTATATTCTAATAAAATAACAAAATCGCATGTGCTTTTATCAACTCTATATCATATAGTCTATGTTATTTCAACCGTTCTTTGTCATGAAATCAACATTTGTGTCTTACATACATTGAGAGTCTAATGTTTGAAGTCGTTGCGTTTGAAACAAATCAAAATATAGAAGAAATTAACAGAACAATATAAGTGATGTTACTGAGAAGAAAACGACTCTTGTGTCAGTTTTGTTTTTAAACATGATTATAAGTAGCAATGCCCCATCTATGCCTCGAGAAACAATAAGTTGAACTCATTTAAATTGTAAGATGAAAATGACATTTACAAAAGTTGAGAGATATGCTTATTACTTATGTTCTAATGAAAATAATAAAAACACTTATGCATTCATCAACTTTATATCATATGATCTATGTCATTTCAATCGTTCTTTGTCACACAATCAACCTTTATGTCTTACGTACGTTAGGGGTTCAATGCTTGAGGCTGTTGCGTTGAAAACAAATCAAAACGTAGAAGAAATCAACAAAACTACATCCATGACGTTACTGAGAATAAAACGGCTCTTGTGTCGCTTTGTTTTAAAACACGATGATAAATAGCAACACATCATCCGTGTCTCTAGAAACAATAAGTTAAACTCATTTAGATTATACATAACAGATAATTGTTGTATTGCCATTTTCTAATATAACAAATGTAACACTGTCCTACACTGCAAATAACGGATGTAGTGCATTTATCATCTAGTAGGTGTAGAAACATAAAAATACAGTAAATACGAAAACCAATAAGTTCTAAAATATCATTCTATATTATATTCAGTAATAAAAGTACAGTGTACATGAGATTTGTAAAAATACATTTCTTATATTCTTCAAATGCAATTGAAATTTCGCCCATGTTTAGAACACATTAAAATTTTCATTTTCATTATTCTACTTATTTTCAACTACACTTTTTTCAATAAAATAATATTTTACATCACATCAATAACTTTTCCTTATTTTTCAACAACATATTCTCAATCAATCTACTATTTCAGAATACATTCTTCTAAAATAATGAGGCTCAAACACACCCTTCAATTTAGATAATATGGTAACCAAACCATTGTTCAAATGTCCAAAAGATAGCCAAAATAAGTGAATAATATAATGAATAACGTGATTTTATGGTAGAAATCACGAAAGCTAAAAGAGAAGAAAACGGTTTGTTGTGATTTTGGGGTCCTAAAATTGAATTGAGAAGTTTAATTGAATTG
>CAIGRH010192903.1:0-14818 GCA_903798295.1 Fraxinus nigra
CGATCTCCTAGCACCAATAGATCTAGCATAATGTGGAGAAAATAAGAAAATATATAATTAAAGTGAAAGAGGACATCACCAAAATCACAATTTCGCTTCAAATATGAGAATTCTTGTAGTTCTTCTTCAAATCCTTGCCCCAAAATCGTTCTTCTTGATGTATTCTAGGGTTCTCTTTGTGTTGTAATGTCTCCCCCCACTTTTTGCACGACCCTAAGGTTTTAAAATACCCCCAAGATTCATTTTCAAAAGAGTTGGATTCAAATTAGGAAATCATAATATTTGTTCCGAAATGCCCAGGCTAAAATGGAGCGGCCGCCGAATACAATTTTTTTTTTTTTTTTTTATGTTTCTATTAATGCTTTTGAGGGTTAGGCACCGTCCAACCAAAATAACTGGGCAAATTTTCGCAACTTTTCTTTTTTCGCCATTTTCTTCATTCTTTCTTCCATATTGGTCATCCTCATCAAATTATTTCAATTGTAGTGCTTCAACTTTTACTAAAATACTTGTTGGTCCCCAAACTTCCATCAATTTGCCAATTTATCCTTCTTTCTTTTCCAATTGCTTCGAACTAGGTCCACAACTGAAATAAGATAAAAATAACCTAACTTAAGTCAAATGCATACTAAAACGATACAAAAACTTAGTAAAATGGCCTCAAATAAATGCACAAAAATGCCCTTATCAATGTCAATTGGCAAACAATAAGCAATTCATAGATAATCAAATTGGAATGAATTATACTTAGTTAAATAAATATTAACCTAAGCTACGTCGTTCATTTTAACAACGAAGGTTTTAACCAATCATAATATTAAAACTAAATAATAAAAAGATGAAAAAAAATCTCCGGGTTCAATATAATAATGAAAGAATTAATCTAAACTATTATTGTTCTTTGACACCCAAATTCCAACAATAATCTTCTAGTTTTTCTTGATATATAATAATAATATATCTCTTTGCCAATTGTGTTCTTCTATCTTTAAATTCGAAGTCGATGTACAAATCTTGAGGAAATTATGTGTTTTGAAGTGTAATTTAGCCTCAAGAATGTAAATCTAGTCTCCCCTAATTTTAGAATGCCATCTATTTATAGACTTAAATTAGGTCTAAATTAGAGTATCAAAATGATAGAGAACCATAATTTTAGTCCAAGTAAAATATTTCAAATTGCGGAAACTTAATCTTCTCTTGTGCAATTTGGTCTCTGTTTCCTCTTTTAATTCAGATTGAGTTCTTGAATTTAGCAGATGAGGTCCTTCAACCTCCAAATGCCTTGATCCCAAATTCCAAAATATGTGTGTATTTAGTTCAGAAAATTACTCTCAGATGAAAATGTTCCTAGACTTTGGCATATGAGTCTTGGGCATACGAGTGAGAATATGATGGTTGAAGTGAGCAAGATAGGATTTCTTGGTGTAAATGAATTTTTGTGAGCATTGCTTTTCGGGAAGCAAAAAAGATTTAGATTCACCAAAGGTGTTCACAACATGAAGAGAACACTTGATTACATATATTCCGATCTCTGAGGACCATCTAGGGCGCCTTCCAAATGAGGTGCTTATTATATGCTGAACATTATTGATGATCATTTCTGAAAAGTTTGGGTTTTTTTCTAAGGCAGAAAAGTGATGTGATCAATGCATTCAAGGAATGGAAGACCATGATTGAGAAGCAGACGGGGAGGCACGCGAAACATCTCCACACTAGTAATGGTTTGGAATTTTTTCTAATGAGGTTAATACTTTCTACAAGAAGAAATTTTGAGGTACTTGACATTCTGTAGGACTCCGCAGCAAACTAGAGTGGTAAAGAGGACGGATGACTTTGATTGAGAAATTACATTATATGCCTTCCAATGCTGGTTTGCTTAAGTCGTTTTTGGGTTGAAGCTGTTTCTATTGTTTGTTTTCTTGGTAATTGTTCACTCTCAACAGCTATTGATAAAAAGAATCCAAGAAAGGTATGGTTTGGCAATTCTCCTAGTTATGGTGATTTGAAGATATTTGGATGTCATGCTTATACTCATTTGGTGATTTGAAGATATTTAGAGATATTAGGCCTCTACATAGGTTTGGTGAGACCGATTTGGTTGCTTATGCTTTGAATGCAACTAAGCTTGAGTAAGGCTTGGACTTGGTTGGTATTTGTTGTTGAGTTTTGTGGGAAAAATATATTTGATATGTTTTTACATATCATTTTAGTTTGATTTTTAAATGTTAATAACAATTGCTAAAAACTTGAAAATAGGATGTTGTCCAAGCATGTAATCAGTCTTGACTAGGGGTGGGCAAAATTCGACCGAACCCGCCAAAATCAAACAAATCTGATCGATTTGGGTCGATTTTTTGTTTTTTTGTTTTTTTTTTTTAAAGTGGGTTCAGTTTTTTGGCTGTGTAGACGGGTTGGAATAGGTGGGGTTATGGGTTAACCTATGAAAATCAAATAAACACGTCCAACCCAATGCGCCCACTTTAAAAAAAAAGGGAGAAAAGAAATAAAGTGCATTTTGTTCTTTGTAAGCTCGACTAATGAAGACTAAATAAGATAATAGATCGTTTTATTTATTTATTTATTATTTAATCTTGTGTATTCGAATTTAGTATAATAGAAATTGGATGACTTTAATCTTTGTTAACAAATTGTCTCAAATCGACCAACCCAACCCAACCCAACCTAACCCGGCCGATACTTGGTTGGGTTGGATTGTGTTTCAACCTTTACACGGGTTAGTTTGGATTAAATTTTGCTCAAATCGATCATGTTGGATTGGGTTTTGATTGAGGCAAAAATTGATCCAATCCAACACATGGCCAGCTCTAGTCTTGACTGACTGGGTGATACGGGTTTTCAACATAATTCTGTGATTATGTATTTTAGGGTTTTAACACTCAAAATGGAACCCAATTTTCACTTCCCATATTGCAGCTAATACAAATTTATTTACCTATCATCCTAGATATTATTTGATAGGTTAAATAATTAAAGTTAAGGAATGTTTGTTTATTACTACACTTCAAGTTTGTTTATCAACATATCAAATAAATCTTGTATGATATGATTATATTCTTAACGGTTTTGTTGCGTATAATTTTAGGTAAGATTTAATCTAATCTTGGCTGTTTCTTTCAAGAAATATTGATTTAATATTAAATTTTCATTAAATCTATTTATTACCATATTATGTAATATGATTATATACTTACCGTATTTTAATGCTTTAATTTTAGGTAAGTTTAATTCGTGCCTTGTAAGTTACTTACGTAAGTGAAGTAAGAAATCAATGGACAATTAATAGCTTTGAAAAATCTATCGAAGTTCAGTGACCTAGCAGCAACATGTTTTGTCATCTTTTAGTAAAGGCGGTCTGACTCATGCCTTATTGAATACTTTCAAAGCATGCTTTATGAAACCAGAATCCCGACAAAGAACTTGGTTCAATGAGTTATGCTATACTCTAGTGAGTTTACTTGGTGCCATGCATTATTGAATAATCTTATAGCAAAATTCTGTTCTTCAACCGTACTCGAAAAAAACCAGAGCATGAATGTTCAATCCAATTGAAACATTAAGCTGATTTTGCGTAAGTTAAGAAATATGATTCTTAATTCAATTGATGCTTGTGCCCGAGTACAATAATGAAGCGGTGATAAAGTCAAGACTAGATGGTTTGATTATACTTCTGCAACAAGTCAAAAGAAGAAGAAAAGTAGAGAGTTCTTAGATTTCTTTTGATTGTTTTTTGTAATTTTTCTAAATTACAAAATCAAAACTATTGTATTTTTAATCATTTGATTTAGTGAATTGATTCGCACCATAAATATTTCCTTTAGGGGTTTATTATGTTATATCTGTGTTCATATTTGTTAATTTTTGCTATTGAGTAAATCACATACACGTTGAAGTCAGAACTGCTTTAATAACTTCTTATAAGATATTATGACTGTCTGGTACTATTTGAGCTGGGTACTTAATACAAATTTTTTAATTAACTAAGTTTAAGTATTTACAAGTTTTCCTTTAGTGGCTTTTGTAGGAGAGGTTGAGAGTTTTGTTACAGATTTAATGTTGAGGAGTTATTGTTTTATTCCTTGAAGTAGAATTCGTATCAAAGTGAAAATTTCGGTTGTTACCCGAATTCTATTTGGGAGTTCTATTGGGAGTTGGAAGTTGAAAAAGTCTTGAAGAAGTCTAAAACGTAAATAAGGAGAAGATTCACGTTGAAGACCGTTTCTTAGACTCTAGAGCAAAAATTTGAGTGATATCAATGCTCGTTAACTGCTAGGCAAGCACTCGAGCGATTGTGGCACCGCTTGCAAGCCGCGAGGATGCTGCACAAGCAGTCATCAATTAGGTAGCATATGGGTTTCTATTTGATTAATGAACTAGGAGTAAATAATTTATTAGCAATCAATTATTTTATCTTTATGCCGTAACATAAAAAAATGTATGTATATATACACACACATAAACTAATCATTGGGGTACACGAAGCACGTGGCATTTTAGTTTACAATACACACACACATACTAGTCATTGGCACATGGGATGTATGTGGCGTTTTAGAAATGATGCACTTAATAGTATTTTGATTGTTACTTTTTGGTCATATGCGATTGCTCCTAAATCGTGAATGGAGAACTGCCTTTCTATCTCCATCATTTAGGGTTGAGGAAGACTTCAAAAACGTCCCTTATTTGAATCAAAATGCTGCTATAGACAGTGGTCAACAAATTGAGGAGAGTGATAATGGTGGCGGAGGAAATGCTCCGGCAACTGTTCAGGGTGGAGGAAAGGGTGTAGATGGTTCAATTCCTCTCAATATAAAGTTACGGACTTGAACTTTTCACCTCTCCCAGATACTGATGAGCAATGATAAGTTTAGAATGTTATGTTATTGATTTTTATTTTATTTTGCACTAATAACTCTTCTGTTGTATTGAGTAGCCTATATGTTGCTATTTGATCAATGAATTAGGAGTAAAAACTTTATTAGCTATTAATTATTCTATATTTTCACTGTAACATAAAAAAATTGTATGTACACATACACACTAGTAATTGGTACGTGCGAAGCATGTGATGTTTTATTGTATAATACACATAAACGTACACATCAATGACGTATTTATAGTATTTTGATTGTTACCCTTTGGTCATTTGCGATTGCTCCCATATCGTGGATGGAGTGGCGCCTTTACGTCTCCATCATTTAGGGTCGATGAAGAATTTGATGACGTCCCTAATTTGAATAAAAATTCTACCGTAGGCGATGGTCAATAAATTGAGAAGGGTGCTGCTGGTGGCAGAAGAAATTCTCTTGCAGCTGCTGAGGGCAGCTGCTGAGGGTTGAGGAGATGGTGTAAATAGTTTAGCTCCATTCAATATAAGTTTAGAATGTTATGTTGTTATTGATTTTTAGATAATTTTGCACCAAAAAATCTTCTGTTGTATTAGGTAGTTTATGGGTTGCTATTTTATTTTATTAGCTATCAATTATTATATCTTTTTGCTGTAATATAAAAAAAATGTATGTACATGTACACACACACACACACACATAAACTAGTCATTGGAACATGAGAAACATGTGGCGTTTTAGTGTATAACACACACACACACACACACACACACACTAGTAATTGGCACATGCGATTTACGTGGCATTTCAATAAAGATGTATTTAATTATATTTGATTGTTACTTTTTGGTCATATGCATTTGCACCCAAATCATGGATGGAAATGTGCCTTACCATCTCCATAATTTAGGGTCGTGGAAGACTTCGCCGATGTCCCTAATTTAAATCAAAATGCCGCTTCATGCAGTTGTCAATAAATTGAGGAGGGTTCTATTGGTGGCGAAGGAAATTCTCCTACAGCTGCTGAGGGTGGTAAAGAGGGTATAGATGGTTCATCTCGATTCAACATAAAGTTATGTACTTGAACGTTTCACATTTTCCATAAACTTACAAGGAATGAGAAGTTTAGAATGTTATGTTATTGATTTTTAGTTAATTTTACACCAAAAACTCTTCTGTTATATTAAGTCGCCTATGGATTTCTATTTGATCAATGAATTAGGATTAAGGATTTTATTAGCAATCAAATATTCTATCTTTCTGGTGTAATATAAAAAATATTTATGTACACACACACACACACAATAGTCATTGGCACCTACGATGTACGCACATTTTAGTAATGACGTATTTAATAGTATTTTGATTGTTACTTTTTGGTCCTTTGTGATTGCACCCAAAGCATGAACGAAGAGGTACCTTTTCGTGTCCATATTTATAGTCAAGGAAGACTTCACCAACATCCATGGTCTGAATCGAAATGATGTTGCAAGAGGTCAAATAATTGAGGATGGTGCTGCAGGTGGCTGAGGAAATACTCGTGCAACCACTGAGGGTGGAGGTGATGGTTCAGCTCCATTCAATATAAAGTTATAGATTTGAACTTTTTACCTCACCTAAACATCGACGAGGAATAAGAACTTCAGAATGTTTTGTTGTCAATATTTTAAGTTTATTTTGTACCAAAAACTAATTTGTTGTGTTAGATGATGTATGTGTTTCTATTTCATCAATAAATTAGAAGCAAAGACTTTATTAGCCATCAATTATTCTATAGTGTCTAGAATATGAAAAATGTATGCACACACACACACACACACACACACACACTAGTTATTGGCATGTGCGAAGAACATGGCGTTTTAGTTTATAATACACAAACACAAACACATACACTAATCATCGGCTCATACGATGTACGTGGCATTTTAGTAATGACGCATTTAATAGCATTCTGATTGTTACTTTTGGTGCGATTACACCCAAATCATGGATGGAGACATGCCTTTTCGTCTCCATCATTTAGGGTCGAGGAAGACTTTTTCGACGTCCCTAATCTGAATCGAAATGTTGCTGCAGGCGGTGATCAACAAATTGAGGAGTGTACTGCTGGTGGCGGATGAAATGTACCAGCAGTTGCTGAGGGTGGAGGAGAAGGTGTAGATGGTTCAACTCCATTATATAAAGTTACAGACTTGACATTTTCACCTCTCTTAGATACTGATGAGCAATGAGAAGTTTAGAATATTATCTTGTTATTGATTTTTATTTTATTTTGCACCAATAACTCTTTTGTTGTATTAGGTAGCCTATATGTTTCTATTTGGTCAATGAATTAGGAGTAAAATTTTTATTAGCCATCAATTATTCTATCTTTTCGCTGTAACATAAAAAAATTGTATGTTCACGCACACACTAGTCATTGGTATGTGTGAAGCATGCGGTGTTTTATTGTATAATACACACACACGTCATTTGCAAGTGAAATGTACGTAACATTTTAGTAATGACTTATTTATAGTATTTTGATTGTTTCATTTTGGTCATATACGATTGTACCCAAATCGTAGATGGAGAGATGCCGCCACGTCTCCATCATTTAGGGCCGATGAAGACTTCGATAATGTCCTTAATTTGAATTACAATGTTGCTGCAGGAGATAGTTAATAAATTGAGGAGTGTGCTACTGGTGGTCGAGGAAATGCTCTTGCAGTTGCTGAGGGTGGAAGAGAAGGTGTAGATGGTTCAGCTCCATTTAATATAATTTACGGACTTGAACTTTTTCACATCTTCAAGACACCAACGATGAATGAGAAGTTTAAAATTTTATATTGTCAATATTTTTAATTTATTTTGCGCCAAAAACTCGTTTGTTGTGTTAGGCAGTGTATGTGTTGCTATTTGATCAATGAATTAGGAGCGAAAGTTTTATTACCCATCAATTATTCTATCTTTTTGCTATAATATAAAAAAATTGTATGTATATATACACACACATAAACTAGTCATTGGTAGTGAAAAGCACGTGGCGTTTTAGTGTATAATAAACACACGCACAAGTTATTGACACGTGTGACGTCTGTGGCATTTTAGAAAATATATATTTAATTGTATTTTGATTGTTATTTTTTGGTCATTTGAGACTGCACCCAAATCGTGGATGGAAAGGTGACTTCCATCTAGATCATTTAAGGTCGAGGAAGACTTTACCGACATCCCTTATTTGAACCAAAATGTCGCTTCAGGCAGTGGTCAATAAATTAAAAAGGGTTTTATTGGTGGCATAGGAAATTCTCCAGCAGTTGCTGAGGATTGTGGAGATGGTATAAATGGTTCATCTCCATTCAATATAAAGTCACGTACTTGAACTTTTCACCTCGCCCATAAACTAACAAGGAATGACAAGTGTAGAATGTTATGTTGTTATTGATTTTTAGTTTATTTTGCACCAAAAACCCTTATGTTGTATTTGGTATGCCATGGGTGGCTATTTCATCAATGAATTAGGATTAAGGATTGTTTTTTTTTTGCCATCAATTAATCTATTTATTTGCCGTTACATAAAAGAATTGTGTACACACACATTCACTAGTCATTAGCTCGTGCGAAGCACGTGGCATTTTAGTGTTTAACATACATACACACACACACTAGTCATTGACACATGCAATGTATGTGAGATTTTAGTAATGACCTTTTTAATAGTATTTTGATTGTTACTTTTTGGTCATCTGAAATTGCACCCAAATCTTGGATTGAGAGGTGCCTTTCCATCTCCATCATTTAGGGCCGAGGAAGACTTCGCCAATTTCTTTATTCTGAATCAAAATATCACTTCAGATGGTGGTCAATAAAATTGAGAAGGGTTCAACTGTTAGCGGAGGAAATGCTCTTGCAGCTATTGAGGGTGGTGGAGAGAGTGTATATGGTTCATCTCCATTCAATATAAAAGTACAAACTTGAACTTTTCACCTTTTCAAGACACTAACGAGGAATGATAAGTTTAGAATGTTATGTTGTGATTGATTTTAAGTTTATTTTGCACCAAAAACTCTTCTGTTGTATTAGGTAGCCTATGCGTTTCTTTTTTATCAATGAATTAGGAGTAAGGATTTTATTAGCCATCAATTATTCTGTTTTTTTGCTGTAACATAAAATTCTTTTATGTGCGCGCTACAATGTACATGGTGTTTTAGTAATGAAGTATTTAATATTATTTTGATTGTTACTTTTTGGTTATTTGCGATTGCACCCAAATCATGAATGGAGATGTGCATTTCCGTCTCCATTATTTAGAGCCTAGGATGACTTCGTCGGCTTTCCTAATCTGAATCAAAATGCTACTGCAAGAGATGGTTAACAAATTGATGAGGGTGCTATTGGTGGCAGATGATATACTCGTGCAACTGCTGAGAGTGGTGGAAATGGTTCAATTCCATTCAATATAAAGTTACGTACTTGGAACTTTTCACCCCTCGCAAACACTGATGAGGAATAAGGACTTTAAAATGTTGTGTTGCTAATATTTTTAATTTATTTTGTACCAAAAACTCGTCTATTGTGTTAGGTAGTGTAGATGTTTGATCAATACATTAGGAGCAAGAATTTTATTAACCATCAATTATTCTATCATTCTCCTGTAACAAAAAAAAATGTATGTATATACACACACACACACACACACACACACACACACACATAAACTAGTCATTCACACGTGCGAACACGTGGCGTTTTACTATATAATACACAAACATACACTAATCATTGGCCCGTGCGATGTACGTAGCATTTTAGTAATGACATATTTAATAGAATTTTGATTGTTACTTTTTGGTCATATGCGATTCTACCAAATTTATGGATGGAGAGGTGCCTTTCTGTCTCCATTATTTAAGGCCTAGGAAGACTTCGCTGTTGTCCCTAATTTGAATCAAAATGTTTCTGCAAGCGGTGGTCAACAAATTGAAGAAGGTTTTGCTGGTGGCAGAGGAAATGCTCTTACAGCTGCTAAGGGTGGTCGAAAGGATATAGATGGTTCATCTCCATTCAATATAAAGTTAGGTACTTGAACTTTTCACCTATCCCAGACACTAACGAGGAATAAGAACTTTAAAATGTTATGTTGTTATTGATTTTTAGTTTATTTTGCACAATAAAACTCTTCTATTGTATTAGGTAGCCTATAGGTTGCCATTTGATCAATGGATTAGGAGTAAGGATTTTATCTGCCATTAATTATTATATCTTTTTGCTGTAACAGAAAAAATCGTATGTACACACTCACACACACACAAACTAGTCATTGGCAGTTGTGATGTACATGACGTTTTTAATAGTATTTCGATAGTTACTTTTTGGTCATCTGCAGTTGTACCCAAATCCTGCGTGGAGAGGTGCCTTTCCATCTCCATCATTTAGGTTCGAGAAAGACTTCATCCACGTCCATAATTTGAATCAAAATTTCACTGCAGGTGGTGGTCAACAAATTGAGAAGGGTTCTGTCGATGGCAGAGGAAATGTTTCTATAGCTGTTGAGGGTAATGGAGATGATCTATGAAACACCTCGCTCCTAATAACGCTAGTGGACCTGAAGTGTCATGTGTGCCGATGATAGATATCCACTAAAAGTTGAACCCACCATCAAGGCTACTACAATATGCAACTTTTATAAATTGTTTTTAATAAAATTTTGACATTATCTTCCATGTATTTTGGACTAACCAACATGTAAAGAAATATATACAACTCCCAACAATAATATCATATCAATCCTAATTCATGATTCCCTTCAATAACTATAGAAGTACAACATGATATAGAGATAAGCCAAATTCTCAAACTTTTACTATGAAAATAACATGAATTGTACATATGGATGCAAAATACATAGTGTGCCCATCCAGCTATCCACAAGTGATGTAGAATGATATCCAAAAATGAACATGTGTCCAAAATACTAACTACATGCTCTATGAAATGAGTCATACTAGCTAGCTCTGTCAGGGGCTCTAACCCAAAAATCAAGGCTTAACTCCAAAAGATGTCCGGAAACTCATCTGCTACCTGATAAAGAAATGGTGGAAAAATATATGAGTTGATAACTCAGTGAGTGGAAAAGTTCGTGAATAATTATACTTTTTCATTTATACATTTTTACCAAAAATCAAGTTTCCATCATTTAAGAGTCCATAGTGTAACAACAAATAATAATAATAATAATAATAATAATAATAATAATAATAAACTGAGACTTCCTCGTAATACTGAAAAATATCATCTCATAATTATGATATAATCATCAATTGAGGTCTATACCATTATCTCATCACATCAAAAGTATCGAGAAATCTACAAAAAAAATGTATCCTCTTACTGAAATCTGTAATCTAGTCATACGCTCGTAAACTGCCTATTGGGGTAGGCCTCTCGACACGGCCTCAAGCCACCCTTCGTGAACAGAAGTGGGTGTCAATCATAATAAATTCTAGAACACGGTCAAGGTCCTTCAATAAACTATATGTACGCGGTCAAAATCCCTCCATCCACGGTCAAAACTCCTTAGTGTAGTATAGAACACGATCAAAGCTTTTCAGTGAATTAGAAGTATATAATCACGGGTACTTTTCTTGTCAATCTCAATATCTCATATGTCTCACATTCCAATTCACAAATAATCCATATACAAATTTCGAAATTTCACATATATCATAATGAAAGAATATTTCCACATTAATCATGTAATTGGACAATTACTTCACATAATTGCATTAAATGTATACTAGTGTAATTAATTAATCAATACTTGAAAAGTATTTGAATTTTTCCATTCACAAGCTATTTAAGTGGCAATTAGTTTGGCTGATAAGTTGTTTCGATCTCTTCGTTACCTCCTAGTATAATTATAAATTTATTCAGGTTAAAACTCAATTCACAATTATAATAAGAATAACATGATAACCATTTCACTTCTCTTTAATTATTCACCAACTAATCACCACATATATCAAATTCATTAATCATTTATACTTTCTTAAAATCACTACCTTATACATATACAACTCCTATATATAATTTAATCCAATACCTAGACTTCAATATTTATCATTTAGTTTCATTCAAACTTGTAAAATCTGAGAAAGTAAAGGTTTGACAAAACAACACTATTAATGAAGGCTGGCACATATTTCTGCATATTGAAAATTATCACCGAAACCATTTAACAGAAATAACACTTTCTGTGAATAATTTCAGAAACGACACCTATATATCCCAATTGCTCGAAAACAACTTAAAATTACTTGAATAATAGAGAAATCAGACATCAAGTCATTAAATCAAGTGTTTGTTATCATAAACACCCAATAAATATAAATATTTAAGCTCTAATTTGCAAACACATTTCATACTTCTTTTCCTTCAACAAGTCTCCCAATATATATTATTCTTGTTGTTTAATACTTAAGATACATATCAATAACTTTTTAATTCTTGTTTAAATTTGAGTATAAACAATTATTCATAAACCATAAAATTTTAATTAGCATACCTTTTGGATATAAGGAGGAATTAAGAAATGAAAAATCCAAACTCGAACAATTGATACCTACTTCTTTTTCCTCATTTCTATCACCTTTTCCTCTATGCTTTCACGTTCTTTGCCTTAGCTTTCTGTTTTTCCCCCAAAAAATTGAGAACAATGGATAATTACCTTCTAAGTTAATGGATAACCATAGTAAAGTTGCAAGTCAAGTCCCCTATCTTCTTACAATATCACATTTAGTCCTTTCATTTCCAATAATATAAACTAAATCCCTAAATTCTTTTATATATTATTTCTAGCCCTTCAAGTATTAGCAATTACCGATTAGACCCCATGAAAAATCAATTATTCAACTTAGACATCATTTGGCTTTGACTTTGATGTTTGGATTACTTGACTTTGACTAAATAATCCTTGTTTTTTTTTTTTTTTTTACTATAAATGAATGGGGTGTAATATGTCTAGCTAAACTTAGCATTCAATCGAAAATCTTAAAATAAGATGATGGCTCACGCATTGATGTCAGCACTGTAGCATGATGAGACATAGGGCGATAAACTCTTGAAAGGATAAGTATGGACAATGGTCCCCTATTGAATGTCGAACTCATCGGCTCTTTATAATACATTCTCAAAATCACTTTCACTTAGAATTACTTTTTTCTTTTAATATTTCAACACTTTCTCTATTACAGTCATATTAAGTTGATCTAGATTGTCACATCATTTTTAATGATCTACATAATTCATCTCATCAACCATTCACCATCATCATTCTTCTAAATTCACTACATCTAGATGTTGATTATGCTTCTGTATACATATGCAAACTTATATCCATACTGCAATTAATATAATTTATATTTCAAGACCTCAGTTTAGTCACATTTTAATAAATTTAACTACTCGAAATATTCACAAAGATTAAATTGTAGAGTAAATAAAATTAAGGTTAGAAAATCGAGTTTTTCATTTATTTTTAAAAAAATTGTTTATAATGCTACTTCATATTAATTTGCAACACTTTTGTTGATGTGTGATTGTGTGTGTGTCTCGGCCAACTACTTTTACTTTGTCTCCTTTCACGTCAACTCTTATGTCCATTAATATTTACCATCTTTGCCATTAGACTTAAGCTATCCAATAAGATATGGTTGCTTGATTGAAATCAAAAATAAATAAAATAAAATTATTTATCCAATTAAAATTTGCCTATGTTTTCATTGACTATCAATAATGTCATATCCGATTATGTGTTGTTGGTTCGCAAACTATGAGTGATAAGTCGTAGATCTATGTATTTATATAAATTATTTTGTCGGAAAATTGCAATTGCAATTCTAGACATTTCATTTAGTTGTAGCTTTGTCCATAACTTTTCATTTGTGACACTCACAATTCCAACTCTTTCAATTGGTTGTAGTCGAATGACAAATGGGTGATTTTCGTCCATTTTCTCGTTAATTGATCAGAAAAATTATATTTTAATCATATTTTGACTAAACATTAAAGGGCAAAATAGCAAATTTATAAAAAAATTCAAATAAAATATAAAAATAAATATGCACCCCACCCCACCCCGCACACTTCATCTTCTTCTCCAATTATATCCCTATCTCCTAAAACCTAATATGAGAAAACACACCTAACTATCGCAATCACCACAATCGCTTGCCCACCTAATCATCCATTTGTGACACAAAGAGCTTGTCTGGTTCTGATTATCAGCAAAATTATAGCCGTTGTTGCCCACAATGTTTGACTTTTTGTGTCATGGCACTGCAACAATTTCGAAAAAAAAAAACGATACAAAAATCAATTTTTTGTTGATTTTAATAGTTCCTAGATAGGGCCAAAGTCCAACAACTCCCGATCGATGCCCCAATCATCAAGTTTACTCTCAAACAGTGATTATATAAATTGACATTCGGCTTATTCGGGTTCCCATTCTTGTCCAATGTCATGATCCGAAATTCGAACAATTGTTTCATATTAGCCCACCTCCGCGAAGTCAACTAGTTAATAAACTTATTCATCAGGCTANTAATCATCCATTTGTGACACAAAGAGCTTGTCTGGTTCTGATTATCAGCAAAATTATAGCCGTTGTTGCCCACAATGTTTGACTTTTTGTGTCATGGCACTGCAACAATTTCGAAAAAAAAAAAACGATACAAAAATCAATTTTTTGTTGATTTTAATAGTTCCTAGATAGGGCCAAAGTCCAACAACTCCCGATCGATGCCCCAATCATCAAGTTTACTCTCAAACAGTGATTATATAAATTGACATTCGGCTTATTCGGGTTCCCATTCTTGTCCAATGTCATGATCCGAAATTCGAACAATTGTTTCATATTAGCCCACCTCCGCGAAGTCAACTAGTTAATAAACTTATTCATCAGGCTA
>CAIGRH010192908.1:0-15363 GCA_903798295.1 Fraxinus nigra
TAGATTTTTTGATAATGGATTTTGTGAAGTGTGATATTTTGTATAATGTTTCGTTAAAAAGTAACGAAAAGTTATGGGTATACGTATAAAATCACTTTATTGAAAAAAAAATGTTGTAGAAAATAAATTTGGAAAAAAAAAAAGAGTTTTAAAGAATTTGTATCAAATATGGATTGCATAAGAAAAAGTTTTGCTTAAACCATAGTAGGGTATCTTGATTTCGAAAAGTTATTGAGGAAAGGTTGTCCAATACAGTATACAAATACTTAAAACTCTTAAGAGTATGTAAGATTGGATATAACAAATTACAATAAATAAGATTTTAATTTATTTCTCAAGTTTATTATTGACAAGTAATTTTCAATTCACTTTAAACAAGTAAATACAATTTCTTGAATTTTTTTTTAATACTCAGGTGTCCACCTTCGACGACTAATCCTAGAGTCTACGTCTTGGCCCCTCAAGACGTAGATAGGTAAACCGCGAAATGTGCTCCAAACTGGTCAGGGTCTAAAAGCCCCTCCACTGATCTGCCAAAGTGTCGAGCGAATCAACATATGTTGCACATTGCCTTCCAAGAGAACTCCTGTTTTTTAGGATAAATCATGTCTTTCAGGAGAGAGTTTGCATTTCAAGAGCCCCACGAATCGAACCCGCGACCTCTGAACTGCCAACAACTAAGAACCCCTTCCTTTACCAGTTGGGATGTGCCCCGGGGGGCATTTCTTGAATTATTTTGTTTCATACTAAGGTGGTGTTGGGTTTACAGAGAAGGTTATAAACTAAGGGCGCATTAATGCACAATTGTGCACCTGCTTCATATCAATTACAAGTTAATTGGGTGTCTTGTGTTCCATTATACAACATTTTTCACAAGCTGATTATATTGTATTTTTATAGTTTGAAAAGTTGTGAAAATTGTTTGGGCTCCATTTTAATAAGTTTTTTTTATTTTCTTTTTTTTGAAAAAAAACATATTTTGGAATAATGATTTTTAGAAAAATGTGTGGTTAAGAAAAATTGAATTAATGTGTAATATTGGGTTAAAAATAATCAATTGGAGTATTGTACAGTAGAAAAAATGGAGTATTTGAACTAAAATTCGTTAAGATCCTTCTCGCTGTTCATAATCCTTCGAAATATAATAATGTCACTTTGACAATGTTTTACAAGGGTTGTACTCAGCATTATTCTTCGGATTATGGTAAAGAATAAGGAGAGTATTGAGAAACGAAATAAATAATTGCAAAAATACAATTGAACAATTTAAAAGTTGTAATGATATACAATATGTTGGAAAATGGCTTTGTTGAGCTTCCTTTTGACACGATTTTACATGGGATTCGTTGGTTCAATTTGAAAGATCAAAGTTAATCCGTGTTCTCCTTTGTGAGAATATCGAATCATATATTTACTTGTCAAAAATGATAAACGAGTGAATGAAAAATTAGAGTTTTTGGAAGATGATTTATGGTGGAGGGAAAACCATATTTAAATTTATCCACCATAAGAAGTTGATGAAAGTAAGAACTACATCATATGGTTACACTTCAGAAGTGTGTAATCATGTGTAGCATATAGGCTTTCTCCATGTGCGTGTGCAGGGTGCAAATTAAGGACAAAAAATTGTACATTGAGTCTCGAACTTGTGTACGAACACAACTTGCGTACACGAATGTGAGACCAAATGAAGCAAAAAATTAGCTCATTGGAAGTGTCCACGTTTTACTAATTTTTGTTTTCTCCAGCTAACAAATTTACTCACCATTCATGGGAGCCAAGGTTATAATTGAGCTCCTTTTTCATTATTCACTATTAGAAAAATCACACTCTCATCCACAATTTCCAGATAGAATTCTCAGAAAATTTTCATTTTCGTCTAAATTTCGATGGTGCTGTCTAACACAAATTCATTTCGTCCAAGTAGAAATTGAAGTGCTCAAATTCTATTGGTTCTTCCGTTATATCCTGAAAGCGGACATCCAAACTAAATTTCAAGCGCCTCGGTGAGATGCGAATTTATTTTAAGAAAACTGTGTACACACAAGTCACAATTTACAGAATTGTAGTATTTTCAGCACTTAATATATTTTTGCAGTTTTCATTCTCTATTTATTTATGTTCTTACTGTAATAAATAAATTTATATTATTCTATATTATTGCAACACAATATACAAAAATCTGAAAGGATATAGCGTAAGAAAGTAGGAAAATGTGAAGAAATTGTATGTGGAAATGGGAAATTTATTATGGAACATACCAAAAACGAGGTTTTTTTTTTTTTTTAAAAAAAATTTAGCCCCTATTTGATTTTGCTAAAAATCAGATTTTTAGTAATTTTAGTAAAATTTAATAAAATATGTTATCAAAAAATTAATAAAATTTATGAATCTCATAAAATCATGATTAAATTTATAATGAACTTTAATTTTAGTTTTTGTCAAACTTCAATTTCAAACTGAGTCATCAAAAGCCACCACCTAGGCCGATCAAATTGCCGCATCATTAGTGACATAATTTATTTCTCCCTTGATTTTTATTTATAGAGAGTATATTATATATTATAAAAAACATATTTCCGTTTAGAAAGCAATTTTTCTTCTGCATTTCAATAATGCTCTCTATTTTGAATCTTTATTTTTCTTTTTTCAAGATTTTTTTTTTTTAAATTTATCCTCACATTTTATTTAACATAATTTTTTGTGTGTCAATCAATTAAAATATGGTTTGAATAATTTAAGAAGTGTAATATTGAAATATGTAACTTATTAAATGCAAGATTGAAAAGCCAAACTCTCCATTTGTTTTTTTAAAAAAAGTCAAAGATTAATGTTATCTAGTACTAATGATATTAGAACATCAGTTTAGATGACTACACTTGATAAGTGCAATTAAATGAATGTTTTGACTTTGCATTTAATTGAACTTATCATTTAATAAAATCTAATTGCCACCTAAATCGTGCTAAATAAATAAAGAATTTTTTGAAATTTACTTTTAAAAGTAATTAGCACATAACATCCTTACCTTTTATTGTTATTGTGAAAAACGGCATTACCTTTCATTTTTTGATATTTTTACCATTATTTTCACATTTCATTGCGTAAAAGTCATTTTCATCTATTTTCTCAATTAAAAACTATAAAATGACGAATAAACACTTCTATTTAAATAAAATAAAAAGAAAAAAAAAAGAATTAATTGTCATCACAGTTCCAATTTTTTTTTAAAAATGTGCAAACAAGTCTCAAATAAATTATTTAAAGGGTAATTAACACATAATGCCACTACATTCTATTATTGTGAAAAAGTTTTTACTTTTTTTTTTCTTTTGGCATTTTCACCTTTAATTATGCATTTGATTGTGCAAACCATCATTTCTATTCATTTTCATCCAATTTTTCAATAAAAATCGTGAAATTACAAATATACTCTCATATTTAAATTAGAAATAAAGAAAAATAAATTTCTAATTTCTATTTTTTTAAATAATTTATTTGGGTCTCGTTTGCACTTTTTAAGATTTATTTTAATATCTACTTTTTTTTCATAATTTATTTAGAACTCGTTTGTACCTTTTTTAAAAAATTAATTTATAATTTTTTAATAATTTATTTGAAATTCGTTTGCACTTTTTTTAAAAAAATTTGGAGCAACGGTTGCAATTAGATCTTTATTGTTTTATTTAAATATGATGGTATATTCATCATTTCACAACTTTATATTGAGGAATATGATAGAAATGACGGTTTGCACAATCAAATGCATAATTAAGGGTGAAAATGCCAAAAAAATGAAATATATAAACGTTTTTCACGATAATAATGAAATGTATGGATATTATGTGCTAATCACCCTTTTAATAATTTATTTGAGACTCGTTCATTTCATAGATTTAATTGAAAAAATGGATGAAAAATGTCATTGTATACAATAAAAGGTGAAAATAAGAATGAAAAAGCCAAAACATGAAAAGTAAGAATGTTTTCTACAATAATAATAAAAGTAAGGATGTAATGTGCTAATTACCCTTATTTTTAAATATTAAATCTTTAAAATAAAGAGCATTTGTTGTTACGATGGAGATGATAATCCATGGAAATGGAGCCAAAAGAAGAAACAGAGTAGCACAAAAAGGAAGGAAGAAGGAAATAATTCATGCAATTGAAATTTGAAGGCTAATGAAAATGTATTGTTTTGGAAGTCTTAGTAATTTTAATAAGAAGTGTGTTTTATCACTTCCAAAACACGTTTCTCTCCATCCGTTATAACTTGGTGGAGGGAAAGTATGGGTGTACACTTTTGACGTGATTTCATCCATTTTCTTAAGTCTTCTTTTTTCTTCTTATCTCTCTTTGTCTCATCTTAGGTTGTAACTCTTCAATATAGTACATTTAATTTCATTAGGCATTAGCTACAGTTTCGTTTCTGTATTAAATTCTTGTTAATTGTGTAAATTGGGTTCATTTTGGGATTCAATCATCATAAATGGTATAAGAGCAAGCATCACGTCTCGAGACCCTAGTTGGTGTGGGCACCAGGGTCGAAAGTATTGAGTTGTATTAGTATAGGATTATTTAAGTCATTTTACATTCTTTATACTGTTAGGTTAGTTAGAAGTCTGTGTATATATGTATGTTGATTGTCATTTTATTCTCTCTCAATTCAGTTCCATAACAATTCATTTTTCTCGCCACTTTTCTTCTCTCATTCTAGAGTATTCTTATTACATTTCATCATGGTATCAGAGCGCTCAAACTTCCCTGCAATGGCGAAAGATTCCAGTGTTCAGATGGAGGTTCAAAGCCAATTCGATCGTGCTAATTCCTTCATTGAGTTATCAGCTGAAGATGTGGTTGTAAGGGATGTGATTTCTCTGGTTAATTGATGGATGAGTGATCCGAGCGGTCCATATTACCTTCATTATGGTGACAATACAGAGATGCAGCTCACTTCGGTCATGCTTACTGAGGAAAATTACTCAACATGGAGTCGTGCAGCAACCATGACGCTCAATGTCAAAAATAAGGAATGATTTGTTGATGGATCTATTACCAAGCGGTCTCATGATGATCATCTTTACAGTGCTTGGAGGAGGTGCAATCATGTGGTTTCTTCTTGAATAATCAATTCAATTCCAAAAGAACTTTATCCAAGTTTAATGTACAAGGATTCTGCAAGAGACATCTACATTGTTACAATCAAGGTAGTGGTCATCGCATCTATGAATTAAAGAAGCAGATTGCTTCAATTTCACAAGCAAATAGTTCAATTAACTCCTACTTCAATAGGCTCAAAGGGCTTCAGGAAGAATTGGACAATTATAGACCTGAAGCTAGCAATACTGATTATAAATGTGAAGATCGGATTATGCAATTTCTCATGGGGCTAGACAAACATTTTACTGGTGTCAGAAGTCAGATTTTACTAATGGATCATTTACCTTCACTGAATAAGGTATTTGCACGAATTTTACAAGATGAGAGGCAAAAAGAGGTTGTTTCTAAGAGACAACAGAACCCTGATACAGCAGCTTTTGTCAGCAAAATGGTACATAGATCTTCTAATTAGAGGCCTAATTCGATTAATCATCCTCAGAAAAAGGAAAGGCCTATATGCAGTTAGTGTGGCATGATTGGGCATCTTAAAGGCAAGTGTTGCAAATTGATAGATTATCCTCATGGCTACAAGTTTGGTAGAGGCAAACCTTTAGTTGCTATTGCCGTTGGACAAGCACATCATGGTGATAACTCAAAAATATTGAATTCTTTGTCACATCTTACGATTACTCCAAGCTAGTGTCAGCGGATTTTGTCTATGTTGATGCCTTAGTTGCAAGGCCAACTCTCAACCTGTAATCACTAGCCTCAAGATGTAACATCCTCTTCACCCTCAGTGCCTGATTTTTTTTATTTTTTTTTTGCATTCTCAGGTAATCGTATCCATACCAGTGTTTTTCCAATAGCAGATAAATGGACCGTGGATAAAAGGGCTTTAAAACACATGGTCTACTCCATTAAACATTTAACCACTGTGATTGCTGTTGTTAGTGCATCTGTAAGGCTGCCTTATGGTGATAGTGTTGTTGTTATGCATGTTGGGACAGTGAAGTTATCTGCAACATTACTTTTGAGAAATGTGCTTGTTGTGTCGTGTTTTAAGTTCAACTTAATATCTGCCAGCAAATTAACACTTCAGCATAATTGTTGCTTAATATTTTTGCATAATTCTTGCTTTATTCATGATCTTTTAACATGGAAGACGATTAGGGTAGGCAAACTTGAGCATGGACTATATCATTTTCAACAATCTCACCTGCAGCTCAATGATCAGTCTTCGCACCAATATCATCAACTTAAAACACATTATGATATCTCTCATATTAGGGACTCTGTTGTTTTTTCCAATACTAATTTTAGTTCTAGTTTCTCTTTGGAATGTAATACGATCATACTTGTAATCCATTAGCAGTACTGATGTCAAAATTAATATTGATGTTTGACATTGTCGTTTGGGACATGTACCCATTTCCAAACTATCACTTGTACATAAATTTACTTCTAATATTACTGTCAACAAAGACTCGTATTGCACTATTTGTCCCATGGCTAAGCACCACAGGTTGCCTTTCCCAAACAATGATACAAAAGCTTCACAAATATTTGAAATTATTCATTGCAATCTAGGGACCATATTCAGTTCCTTTCGTAGATGGTTCTAAATACTTCCTAATTATTGTTGATGATTATAGCCAAATGACATGGACATATCTCATGAGAGACAAATCTCAAACCAAAACTCTCATTCAATCATTTTATCATCTCATTCAAACTCGTTTTCACTGCAGTATAAATATTCTTAGGTCTAATAATGGTTTAGAATTCCACATGAATGATTTTCTCTCTCTAAATGAATCATATACTAGTTGAGCTGTGTTGAAACACCACAACAAAATGGTGTGATTGATAGGGAACATCAACACGTACTCAATGTTGCTAGAGCCATTAAATTCCAATTCAATTTGCCTCATCAATTTTGGGGAGATTGCATCTTAACTGCTACACACATTTTAAATAGAACACCTACCAAATTACTTTTTGATAAATCTCCCTATGAAGTGTTTTATCATATCACACCGTCCTATAGTCATCTTAAAGTATTTGGATGTCTTTGTTATGCCTTAACTCTGAAAAGAAATCGAACCAAGTTTGACCACAGGGCTATACCCTGCATTTTCATCAGTTACCCTTATGGAATGAAAGCATATAAGCTGTACAATCTTAAAACCAATACAACTTTTGTCTCCAGAGATGTTTCTTTCCATGAGAATATATTATATTTTCACCGTCACTCTTTCCTTATTTCTTTGTTCAAGTCTGATGTTGTTCCTCAACTTGATTTTGTTCTTTTTCCAACACATTCTCATCACCGTGCTAATGTTTTTTCTCCAACATCAGAATGCAATTCTCGTATTCTTTCATATTCAAACACTTCAAATATATCAAATCCTCATGACCCAACTTCGTCTCCTCCTGCTGCATCTTCCTCTCCATCTCATAATCCAACTCCATCTCTACATGCAGTGTCTTCCTTACTTCATATTGTACATGCACGAAAAACTAGGAGACCAGAACGTGGCCATTCCTATCTACAAGATATTAATGTAGTATGTTGTCTCAATTGCCAGTTCCTCAATCAGATTCTATGGTGAGGGATTCTGAATTTGGCAAGCAATATCCTATGAAGGGTTATTTAGGTTATGGTTTGTTATCTCTTGCTCAAAGAAGTTACACATTGGCTTTATCTACTATTTATGACCCACGATTGTTTGATGAAGCATCTAAGCATCTTGAATGAGTTAAAGCTATGGATGTCTAATACCAAGCACTTGTTTCCAATAATACTTGGAAAGTTAGTGTGTTACCTGATCTTAAGACTCCAGTAGCTTGTAAATAGGTCTGCAAGGTAAAGCTCAATTCAGATGGGACAGAGGAAAGGAAAAATGCTCGTCTTGTAGCCAAAGGTTTCACTTAGTAGGCTGGCTTAGATTATGATGAAACGTTTTCCCCTGCTGCAAAATTGGTTACAGTAAAACACTTTTGGCAGTTGCAGCTCAAAGACAGTGGCATCTTCACCAATTAGATATCAATAATGCTTTCCTTCATGGTGAGTTGGATGAAGAAGTGTATATGTTAGTAGTGGAAGCATGGTGAACAACTGGTTTGCAAATTAAACAAGTCCATTTATGGACTCAAAACAAGTTTGAAGGCAATGGAACATGAAACTAACTTCATACATTCTTGCACAAGATTTCAGGCAATCAAAGCCGATTACTCTTTATTTAGTAAACAAGATGACTGCTCATTCTCTGTGCTTCTTATATATGTTGATGATATTATCATTGTAGGAAATAATTTGTCTTACATTAAGCAATTTAAAGCTGAACTGAATGAACAATTTAGGTTGAAGGATTTGGGGATCTTGAAATATTTCTTGGGTGGGTCTTGAAGTGGCAAGAAATTCAATAGGGATATCTATTTGTCAAAGGAAATATGCACTAGATATTTTAACATATGCAAGTTACCTTGGAGCAAAACCAGCGAGTAGTCCCTTACCACACAACTTGAAGTTGAGTAAAGATGGAGGGGAAACAATTATGGATCTAAGTATCTACACGAGACTAGTGGGGAAGATTCTAAACTGAACAATAACGAGACCAGATTTGTCATATGCAGTTCAAGTACTAAGTCAATTTCTCGAGTCACCAAAGCAAACCTTATCTAGAGGTATTTCATCATGTATTATGGTATCTAAAGAATACACCAGGACAAGGTTTGTTCTTTCCAAGAAAGTCTGATTTACATCTCAAAGGCTATTGTGATGCAAATTGGACAGCATGTTCAAACACAAGAAGGCCCATCACTAGTTATTGCATATTTTTGGGAAACTTATTAGCGTCATCGAAGTCTAAGAAGCAATATACATTGTCAAGGTCTTCAGCTAAAGCAGAGTATAGGTCCATGGCAGCTACAGTTTGTAAGTTTACCTGGTTGAAGAACATACTAAAGGATTTGAGCATCGTGCATACCAAACCAGTCTTATTATTATCTGATAATCAGTTGGCATACACATAGCCAACAACCCCGTGTTTCATGAGAGAACGAAGCATATAGAAATTGATTGTCGTCTTGTAAGGGAAAATGTATAGGCAGGAGAAGTGAAAATACTACATATGGGTGGCAAACTTGTTAACCAAACCATTGGGAGGAACTAGATCTAAATCATTACTTGGCAAGATGGGAGTGCTGAATATACGTTTGCCATCTTGAGAGGGAGTATTGAGTTGTATTAGTATATGGTTATTTAAGTCATTTTACATTCTTCATTCTGTTAGGTTAGTTAGAAGTCTATGTATACATGTATGTTGATTTTATCATTTTATTCTCTCTCAATTCAGTTCAATAACAATTCATTTTTCCTGCCACTTTTCTTCTCTTATTCTAGAGTATTCTTATTACATTCATCAAGACGTAGTAGCTTGTCATTATTCTAGTGGAACTTATATGGGTTTGAATATCACACCATAAGTATGGGCTTCATTTATATGGTTTATATAGGTTTGGGCTCCCAACCTCAACGACTATCTTTTGAGGTATAGCTCTCCCAATTTCTACGACATTGGTATCAGTGCAACTACTTAAATTTGGAAAGATAGAAGCACGCAACAAAAGTCAAGAAGAGCAAGTCAAAAGGATCAAAAAAGAATTAGGGGATCTGAGTGTGGTTTACCAAAGTACAAAACCAGCTGTAAAACATCTTTGCAGTCGATAGGATAAGCTACAAAACTTGATGATTAAGATGAATAATAAGTACGAGAACATAGTGGATATGATGACTAAATTTAGTGGAGGAGCACTACAGTCTGGATGAGGGAATTCTTCCACTCAAGGGTGTGACAAAAGGGCTATAGATAGAAGCCACAAAATTCCAGTTATAATTGATGCAGAAGTATTAAACACTAGGATACGGAATTCATCTACACAAGGTAATGTTAGGATGGAGTATAAAATGAACTCAAAAGTCCCTAAGATCGATTTTCCTTATTTCAGCGATGAGAGGCTTAGAGAAAGGTTGAGGAAAGCAAAAAAAAAAAAACTTTCAGATTCACCAAGTATAGGAGGGAATGAAAATAAGAGTTGTTGAGATGTACTTGAAAAGCAAAGCAGATATATGGTTTCATGCAATTACTTGGAGGCAGATTAGGAATTCGTTTCCGTTGAGATATGTAGAAGGTTTGCAGAAACTAGAGTTGAAGAGGTGATTGAGGTCTTCAACAAAATTAGGCAGAAATGATCTATTGCTGAATATTAGGAAAAATTTGAGGAATCAAAGTCTCAAGTGATGCTCTCACTCCCTCACCTACCTGAAACTTACTATATATCTATCTTTACTAGTGGTTTGAAAGAGGAGATGAACAACAAGAACTTGGGATCATCCATATATGAGAAGGAACTGCTAGCCTTAGTAACAACTATTGGGAAATGGAGACACTACCTAGAGGGACATCATTTTATCATCAAAATAGACCACCAGTCCCTTAAGTTTTTGTTGGAACAAAGGATCACAATATCCCCTGCGAAAGAGATGGCTAACAAAGCTACTTGGTCTAAGCTATGAAATCCAATATGAAAATGGAGTAGATAACAAGGTGGTTGATGTACTATCTCGCAGGAAAAACACTGATGATGTTGAGTGTTTAGCAATTACTACAATGACACCAGCTTGGGTTCAAGAAATTACAGCTATCTATCAAGGAGATAAAGAGGCTAGGAGCAAGATAGCTGCATTACTCCTTAATGAAGGGCCAAGTACATATTTTACTTAAAAAATGGGCTACTCAAGTACCAATCTAAAATATATATTGGATCTGGAGGTGGAGTAATGAAGAAATTAATTGGGGCTATACATTCATCCCAGGAAAGTGGACATTCATTGATCAAAGCTAGCATTTATAGAGACAAACAACATTTCTTTTGGCCCAGTATGGTGAAAGAAATTAATCAGGAGGTCTTAAAACGTGATACTTGCCAAAGATGCAAATGAGAACTTGTTGCATATCATAAGGCTGTTGCAACAACTGCTTGAACCGCAATATGCATGTAGCCATAATGCCATGGACTTTATTGAGGGATTACCTACTTCTGGAACAAAAAATGTCATCCTGGTTATGGTAAATATGTGATAAATGTATTTTGTACACTTATATAGGTCATTATATTAGAGTATTTGTTAGTGATTTGAATGATATATAGCTTAATTTTGTATTAATTATGTTTGTTAGGTCGAACTTAATGCAAATTGGTAGATTTGAAAGAAAGAAACGAAAAATGTGCGAAAACGAAGGAAATTCAAAGTTTGGGGACTAAAGTGTAAACATATAATAGTTGATTAGGAGCACAAAACGATGATTGAAGATCATATATGATCAATTAGATGCAATTGAAGGTTAAATGAGCAAAATATAGTGAAAGTATTTTTATAAATCATTTTTCAGTTTGAGAACCATTTTTAGGATATCAAACATTCGAATTGGAAAAATTGTATTTCTAGACGAATTGTAGTATATTGATTTACCTTTCTAATGCAATTTCAACACCTCAATCGGATATTTGTAGAGAAAGTTATGGATAAAATATTGAGAGCTATTTAGAGACGAACAAAGCGACATGTGAAGGGGGCAATCTATAGCTCGTGCGACACCTTATTTTCCCCCAACCCAGGAATCATTTGGTTTTATGGTGCGCGCACGGTAGTTATATCGGTGTACGCGCACGGGATTTTTTTGTAGATGAATCTTTAGTTTCCTTTCACAATTCACACTTTTTTGGAAACCAAATTGGACGCGATTTTGATCTATTTTCTGGCTTTTATAAGTAGAGAACGAGGAATACACATTGAAAAAACCAACCTTGCCTCTTCATACACAATAGTATCATAAATTTATCAAGAACAAGAGGCTAGTTACTATATTTTGAAAGAGAAAATCAAACTATAGTAAGGAATTGAAGGTCAATTACATCAGAATTTTGAATAATTCAACATTGGGCTTGAAAATCAACTTCTTTTGATTTATTTCATGATCTAGGTGATAATTTTCTATTATTTTTCTTGAATTTATATATTAGCATATTAAGCTAGATCCGTTTTTGTATTGGATAAAGATGAACCGTATTTGTTATTTGTTTTAATTCAAAACTAGTAGTTTAATTTATTTATTGTGTTTTTGATTAATTTTGTATACACATTACATTATTTAATTGATTGGCCATCAATTTGATAATTAGTTGCTTGTTGTGGTGTTGTGAGACTCACAATAAATTTAGAACATGACAAAATTAACATATGTGCAATAAACATTAAGATTAACATTTATCATATGTGCAATCATATAGGTAATTTAAATTTTAATGTATTCTAATCATTTGAATTCGGACTAGGAATATATTCGGGTCATGGTTATGATAGATTAATTTGTCTTGGAAAAGAAAATTATATATCATATTTTATCGATTGTCAAGAACGTATAAACGGAACTAGATTATAAATTAAGAATTGAATTAAATAGCAATGGGCGGATTTGAAGTCCAATACAATCATCCATAATTTGGTAAAAAAATATTTTTTTACATTTTTCTTAGATTAATTTAGAATTATCATAAAAAATCGAATCTTTTTTGTTTATATATTTCAAATTCCATACAAAATTAGTAAACTTGAATTGAATTTTTCACTGTGGGACGATACTCTCAATTCATCAATTATATTACTTGTTAATGATGTCAAACGCTTATGGGTTTCACACGAACAAGTCTTGTATGACATTCATGGATTGTATGGCTCGGCCACGCTAAATAGTGGTAAGCAACCTAATTCGATTTAAATCTTTTGTTTAATCCAATATATGTGTAATTAAATATGTGAAGAATAATTGAAGTCGATTTATACCTTTAGTCATGTATTATAACATTTTCTAACTTTTGGGTAATTATCCTACCAACCTACCCTTTCATCAACGAAACAAAAGGATAAGATTTTAATAATATTTATTGGTATCAATATAATCGGTTATGCTACGTGTACCGAACTTTTTACATAATATTTGCTCGAATTGACAAGTGACAGCTCCCTATTGGAGAAACTTCTTATCAATTCGGTCAAAAATTATGTAAAATGTTAAGTACGAATATATTAATTTCAATATAATTATCCCCTTGGACACCCCTCCGCCAACTCTGGCACCCTCTCCGGATACCCTCTTTGTCCCTTTATAACTCTGTTGTCTATGTGTACTCCATCCTACAATAACAAATAAATTTTAGTAACTCAAATAAACAAATTTTGACAAAGTATTAAGGTCTATGAAATGAGTTCCTCACTGACTCTAAGGGGTAAGTGAGGAACAAACCTCGCAAGCTGCAAGGTGTCTGTGAGGAACAATCCTCACCGATCCCTCAAAGTCGATTAGTATTCAGTCCTCATCGACCATAATTGACCATTGGTGAAGAATATAAACTTAGAATCTAAATCCACAATCAATTTAAACTCAAATTTAAATAATAATGTACAAGTTTAAACTCAAATATATATCATCAAACAACATTTTATACTATAAATTTAAAGTTTCTTAGCTGAACGAACTAAATGAAGAAAAATAACCACACATATGAAAAAAGTTGGATTTTTCATAAGTTTTTCATATTCTAACTTTGAAATTTGACTTGTTACACTTGTTTTGGGATTGATCTTATATATATATATATCCCAATGTTCGAAAATTGAATCAAAGTATGAAATAATTAATAAAAATGTATTTTATTAATTAAATATATTAAGGTTACAAATCTATACTATTTGGTCACAAAATATCGAATTAATTGGTCATAAATTATTTATCGATCACGAATTAAAAATTTTAATCACAAATTATTTTACGGTCACAAATAAAAAATTTTATAGGCCATAATTTATTCATCAATCACAAACCAAAGAAATTATAGGTTTCAATTTATTAATCGATCACAAATCATAGATTTTATAAGTCATTACTCATTATTTATTGGTCAGAAGTTATCGATAACGAAATATCCAATTTATTGGTCATAATCTCAAATAATTTGTCACAAATGAACCAATTTATTGGACGCAATCAATCAAATAATGGGTCCCAAACACCCCCACAAATGAACCAATTTATTGGACGCAATCAATCAAATAATTGGTAACACCCCCACCCCCACCTCACCTCACCTCACCTCACCTCACCACCACCATCACCGACCACCACCACTGCTAGCACCACCACCTGCACCACCAACAAAAACTATCACAAACCCCCAACAAGACTAAAATATGGAAACCACCACCACTACTCGAACAACCAAAACAACACATCATCGCCATTGCCAGATCCACCACCTCCTGTAGTACTACCATCACCACCTATAAAACTACCATCATACCACATCGCACACCCCAAAACTCTGACTAAGCAAATTAGATGAAGAAACCAACCCCAAAACCATCGCCACTACACCTGATAATAGTGCAATTATCACATTTCTTATCCACTAATAATTGCATTTTCATGATTTATTGGCGGTTAAATACACTTTTATTTTGGTTTAGACTGCAAATGAATGAATATGGTGGAAACTAGAAGACAAGAATGAAAAAAGGACCAAAAATGGATGAAGGTGATAGTTCACGGACTAAAGTGCAAATATTCTAAACTTGTTTCTAACCTTGTGATGAAGATTTAAGAGTATTGGAGGTCAATGGGATGAATAAAGGAGTCAAAGGGATGAAATATGGTCAAAACATTATCACGTATCAACTTTCAATCTGAAAAGGTTGCACCGGTTTCAGTCTCATATTGAGATCCATTTTTGGCATAGAAAACGATCGAATTGGAAGATGGTATATGAAGACGAATTGTATCTCTTTGAGTTAGCTTTCCAACGCATCTTGAATCATCTCAATCGGACATCAATATTGGAAGTTATGACCAAAACACTGAAGGTTATCCAGTTGTGTACTACGCGCCCCCCGACTTTGAATTTCAAATACAGAAAACAAATATTTTGCCTGGGTGGCCGCCCCATTTTCTACTGGCCGCCCGCCCAGGCCAAATCAGGGAAAAATTTCAAGTTTCCTTCTACGACTCAAACACTTATGGTAACTCATTTTGACACGATTTCTCAACCATAAAAGAATCCTGAACGTCCCAGAACGGGAATTCTTCATTATTCATCATTCTTCCATTGATTTTGGCTCAAGAAATCTATGAAGAACTAAAACCTTGG
>CAIGRH010192921.1:0-10539 GCA_903798295.1 Fraxinus nigra
GTGACCTATAAAATTTTTCTATCGCGACCTCAAAATAATCTGTGACCAATTAATTTGATAAGTTGTGACCAAAAATTAATTTTTTAACTACTTAATAAGGTATCTGTAACTTTGGAATCAAAGTTGTTACCAGAATTAAGCGACGGCCAACGATCATCGGAAAATAATCGCCGAAATTAAGCGCGGTCGGAAAACAGTCGTCGGAGTAGTCGCCAGTCACCGGAGGTGGTAGAGGTGGAGGTGGGGTGGAGTGGGTCGATGGGGTGAGTCAATTATATAAATATATATTATAGTTAAATATTTAATTTAATAGATTAATTGTAAACTATAATTAATTAATATATGGAAAAACTCGAGTTTTGTAAATTTAAACATTGGGGCCTGATTTTTGATTTTGTGAAAGATAATCCCTGACTTATGAATTTTTCCCTACTTTAAAAAAGAATATAATTAGAATAATACCCTAAACCTAATTTTTTCTTTAATAACCGTAATAATTACGCTCTTAATACGGTGAAATCCATTCAAAGCATAGGTGAAAAGGAATATTTTCCAATAAGATGTTTTACAATCCTTCCAAGACTGTCGCTATCTAGGGTCTTCTCATGGATGGTTGGTGATTTTGAATGACCCTTTTCTTGTGCATATTGTTTCAAAGTCTAGTCTTCAACTTCCCGGAAAAGAAACTTTCCCGCACATTCAAGCTATTCGTGAAATAGAGAATGAAGAATTTGAAATCCAATACAATGGTGAAAAGGATTCTGTTTGCTACTCTTTGAAGACTTTTCATGAAATGTTGATGGTAAAAGTGATTTTACTGGTATTCCGTTTTTTAACACAAACTACGTAGTGATTATCATGTATAACTTGTATTGCAAGTCAAAGCTTGCTCTCTATAGGCCAAGATGGACTGGCCCTCATGGGATTGAGTCATATGTCATGAAATCTGCCTATTGCATTGAGGTGTGGGCCTTCGTTCGAAATATAGGACTTGAATGATTCTACTAAAAAATGTAAGATGATTATTCGAGTTCCTAGTCAAAGAAAATTGATAGAAGCCCAATATGAGGGAGATACTTTTACAGGTTATGCACATCAGCCTCTTGTTTGCCCATATAAAACACTACTTTTTTGAATTTATGTCACATTTTTTAGTATTTGTCAATTTTTTGAACTTCTGTCACATTTTTTTTAAAAAAATTTAATGACTTTTTATTATTGTTTTTTTACTTTTTTTTTTAATTTTGTCACTTTTTGAGTGACAAACATCACTTTTTAATAAAAGTGACATACAATGACATTTAATTTTAAAAAGCAACGTTGTATAATAAAAAAGTGACATTTTAAGGTTTTGATTGGTGTTTTGTTACTTTTTTTAGTGTTTCACTTTTTTGAATTTTTATCATTTTTTTGAGTGTCACTTTTTTCTTACTTTTTCGAAATTTCTATCATTTTTTTTATTGTATATTACTTCTAAAATATATGTCACTTTTTTAGTGACAAATATAAGTTTTGATTGTTGTTTTATCACTTTTTTTTTTAATTTTTGTCACTTTTTTTGAGTTTGTCACCTATTCTGAAATTTGTCATTTTTTTTAGTGTTTGTCATTATTTTTATTTTCTATCATTTTTTTGAATTTGTCACTTTAAAAAAAACATGTTGCTTTTTCGAATTATTGCCTTGTCACCTTTTTTTTTTTTTTTAACTACGTAGTTAATATCATTTATAACTTGTATTGCTAGTCAAAGCTTGCTCTCTATAGGCCAAGATGGCCTGGCCCTCATGGGATTCTGTCATATGTCCTGAAATCTGCCTATTGCATTGAGGTGTGGGCCTTCGTTCGAAATATAGGACTTGAATGATTCTACTAAAAAATGTAAGATGATTATTCGAGTTCCTTGTCAAAGAAAATTGATAGAAGCCCAATATGAGGGAGATACTTTTACAGGTTATGCACATCAGCCTCTTGTTTGCCCATATAAAACACTACTTTTTTGAATTTATGTCACATTTTTTTAAAAAAAAATTCATGACTTTTTATTATTGTTTTTTTTTTAATTTTGTCACTTTTTGAGTGACAAACATCACTTTTTAATAAAAGTGACATACAATGACATTTAATTTTAAAAAGTGACATTGTATAATAAAAAAGTGATATTTTAAGGTTTTGATTGGTGTTTTGTTACTTTTTTTAGTGTTTCACTTTTTTGAATTTTTATCATTTTTTTGAGTGTCACTTTTTTCTTACTTTTTCGAAATTTCTATCATTTTTTTATTGTATATTACTTCTAAAATATATGTTACTTTTTTAGTGACAAATATAAGTTTTGATTGTTGTTTTATCACTTTTTTTTTTTAATTTCTGTCACTTTTTTTAGTTTGTCACCTATTCTGAAATTTGTCATTTTTTTAGTGTTTGTCATTATTTTTATTTTCTGTCATTTTTTTTTGAATTTGTCACTTTAAAAAAAATATGTTGCTTTTTCGAAATATTGCCTTGTCACCTTTTTTTTTTTTTTTGAATTTTCATCATTTTTTTAGTGTTTGTCACTTTATTGTTTAGTGTTTGTCACTTTATTGAAGTTTCTATCACTTTTTAAGTGACAAATATCATTTTTTTTAATAAAAGTGACGTTGCATGTTATTTTTAATATCGATTTTTAAAGTTAAGTGCAATATTTTTTTACTTCAAAAATACTTTTGTTATGATTTTTCAAAAGACCTCTAATTTTAAGGGTATTTTCATAAGTTACCCTTAACCATACATACCAATTCAAACATCAAAAGCATCTTTGAGCTCAAACTCCAGCTTCAGTCGGATTGTTGTCATCAATAAAACTTCATGAACTCAATTATGACTTCTTCACGTTTAGACAATACTTCGAAAACCGAACATGCAACTTCAAGAAAAGGGTATAAACGTTAACACCACGGTTACAACCATGTTACCAATATAGCCTAATCTATTAGAAACAAATAAATGGTACACCTCTCTCTCCCTCTATCTTGAACACTTATATTTTCTTTCATTACATTTTTTTCTTAAATTCCATTGATAGATCAATTTCACGTAGCTGAAAGTGATTAAAAAGTGAAAATCTATATTGGTTTTTGGGACGCCAAGAAAAAATAAAAACACTAAAGGAGGTAGAAAGAAAAAATAATATGGTTATTGGCAGGAGGATTTTTTATGTCATTTTAGTAAATAAGAAAAATATTTTAAAATGTGAGGTAACGAAAATTTCCGATAACCCCCGTCCCACTCAATAAAATCAACAAAAATGCTGAATTGTCAGAACTATTCATTTGTCAAAGCTACACAGATTCTCACGTGTGTGGGGCCCACGGAAAGAAAAAATGAAAAAATAACCCCCCTATGGCATGAGTGTCTGGCACGCTTCTGGCAAAGGAATAGTTCTCTAACTGTAGCATCATTGCATAATTAAATAAAAATGGACGTCAATACCCTTTTTCTTAAACAATACTTTCAGTAGAAAACAAATCAGAATTAGATTAGAACAACACCTAAATAAGATTTCAGTATTCCATTTCTCGATTAAATGTAATTTTGACTTTAGGTTTATTGGCGTCAACAGTTGACTAAATTGAGACAAATGAAGTTCAGTGATTTAACTTAAAATTTCTTCAAAATTTAGTGTAATTAATCATAATTCTTACAGTGTCAGTATCACCAATAATAGGGGCGGAAGCAAACATTTTGAGTTAGGGGCACGATCAAACTATGTACAAATCAAATACTTTGTTATTGATTTTTAAATTATTCATACTTGAATTGAAAAAAATAATATTTACATTTTAAAAATATTCATTCATTAATATTTTGCTCATCATTTCCATCGAATTGATTTTGAACGATCATTTTATTAATATTTTGCTCATTACAATAAAATGCATATTTACATTTAAAAATTTACAGTGTACTTGATACAAATAATCAATTCAAGTAATCGAAAGAAAAAAAACATATGACCAATATTCAATATTAATAATTAATCAAATAAACACAATTCGTTAACTATAGGTCAAATTTGATATAATTAGTTTAGATACATTCTATATACATAATTTGATAAGAGAAAAATGCAAATTTAGGTTTTAATTAGTTGAAAATTTGATTTCAAAGTGAAGATTTGTAATAGATGTGATAATTTGTAGGAAAATTATAGATACTTTTTTTTTTTAAAAAAAAAACTAGAAGATTTAAGGTTTTGGTAAAATTAGTTTTTTAGTAAATTTTGATAAAAGTTAAAAAGTTATAGATTTCATAAAATATGTTATCAAAATTAATTTTTAACTTTAATTTAGATTCCAATCGACACTAAATATCACTTTATCAGCAAAAATAAATAAATAAAAAAAGTCTCAAAAGTTGGCTAGTCCGCCAGTGCCAATTAGTTTCTTGCATCTCACTGTTTTTATTATTTTTGTTAGTTTTTCATTTGACTTAATTTTTAATGAGCAAACTATGCAGATATTAATTATTGTCTTTTAACGTCGAGGTACTTACTTAGCCCATGTTTGGTGGGAATTAAAATTATATTTTTAGTAGATTTCGATAAAAAAAAATTGAAATGTGTGATTAAAAAGCTGTGTGACATATAAAATACGTGGTTAATATTGATTATTTGACTTTGATTTAAAATAAAATCTAATTTAAATTAATACCAAACATAGGCTTGATATCAAGAGACTTTTCCTTACATTTTTCTTATTTTCAAAGATCTTTAAATCGAGTTTAATTTAAGAGCAAAATTTCGGAATCACCATTCTTCTTGTTTAGTATCGAAATTCTCTGTTTTCAGACCACATGATGAAACATTTATTACATATTTAGTACACGACGGTAATTTACAAAAAAAAAAAATGATAATATTTTTACTTATTTTTAGTTTGTTTGACAATCATTATTGTAGAAAAAATAGATTTAATATTAATTTTTAAGAGAATGCGTGGTTAACAAGTAGGTAAAAAATTTTGATGTATGTGTAGAATATCTTATTGTGTAAATGTGTGGTTAAAAATAATCATGTAGCAAATTATTAAATAAAATAACGAATGCCAAACATGCACTTTATACGATCTCGGGTTAATTTCACAAACGATCACTGAAGTTACGTCAAAATCACAAAACGGTCACTGAAATTTAAAACTTGCACTAATGGTCACTGAAGTATCATCTAGTTTCAGTAATGATCATTGAATAACCTTTTTCATTTTAATTGGAACTTAATGGACCAAAATATATAAAGCTTGAACCTTGAGGACCTAAATTGCAAACCTTGAGGACCTTGTGTTTTTGAAGTAATTTCAGTGACCGTTTGTGAAATTAACCCATTTGATCCCACTTTTACAAAATGATTTTTCTCCAAACCTATATTCCATTACATTTAATGAGATTCTTAATTTTTATCAACTTTTCAATCACATATTTTATCAATTTTTACTAATATTTATAACAATATAAATTCTATTCAAACAAAATAGGGGCTATACATTCAGTTATTGCTATTGACTACACAAAAATTTTTTTTTTTAATACTATTTCGTATATATTATGTTGGGATTGTGTGACAATTTTTTTCGCTTAAAAAGCTTCTTGAAGTAACTATCTTATATCAACTTCATCTAAAACTTTTTTTAGTCGGACAAAACATTTACAAAAAAATAATCGAACATGTTAAAAAATAATTTCTTAGTCTCTGATGTAGTTTTTAACTTTTCAAAAGTTTTCAAACTGGCCCTTAATTTTCTTAATAATCTTGTCATTAATAGATTATCACAGAAAAATCCTACAATTCGACCAATTTATTTATTTTTTGCATATGTTTTATAATAGAGTTACTTTATTTAGCACCACCGATTTTACAAAATCAGTCTAAGTGACACTAAATGTTATTAAAAGAAAGGTATACAAGAGTAATATTATTCATATGCAATGACTGTGGTAGACATTAATTTCCTATAATTATGTTGTTTTAAATAACAAGTTGTCATATAAGATGACTACTACATTCGTTTAATGTGAATATCAATAATCATAATTAGATGAATTATATAATTTTACATTTAATTGAACATATAGTATAATGTCATATAGACCGATACTCTCCCATCATTGGTGTTAGACAACATTATCATTTTTTTTGTAATAGCTAGCCTTTTGGTCAGATGGATTAGGGCTGTCAATGGATTAGATATGAACTTGATCTACCCATATCCGATCCGATAAGAGTAATTTACGGATCTGATCCAATCCGATAATCCGACGAATATTTGATTGTTAAATTCATATCTGATTTGTTATATTATCGAATATCCGATCGAAATATCTTACACATTCGTTTTTATTGCAATATAAGGAAATAACGATATTAACGTGTTGGTAATTGACATGTTCAAGAACAATCCACAAGATAATACCAAGTTAAAATGAACCAAAATATGCACATTGCAATGAATACATATCCAACAAATGTTCTAGAGAGAAGTAAGCAACAAAAACTAGGGGAAAAAATTGTTAAGTGCATGTTTAGAAGTTTCGGCCTTTTCTCTATATCATGTAATCCACCATTCCGCGGCACCTACAAAAAAGACATTTAAGAATAAAGGGTGTACAAAATCTTGAAAAATATATATTTGTAAGTAAAACTTACATAAATTTCAATCATTAGGGAACATTATTTTTGGTTTTGTGGGGCATCAGACACAACAGTAGTTGTTGGAACAACTAATATGTCACGAGCAATTTTTCCAAGAGTAGGGAATTTAGCACTATTAACCTTCCAACAATTCAAAACTTTAAAATTTTCAGTTCTTGGAAATAATGGCTCTTCCAAGTACTTCTCTAACTCTGACTTTTTAGAAGAACATGACAAATTAGAAGATCGAGATTGTGTTGACCAAGAATCAAACCCACTCAACTGGTCCTCTAGAGAAGCCCCTATTCTACGATCACTACTAGAACCAAGTTCTTGACTTACTTCCACTTGAGATTGAGATAAACTATCAGCATATGTATGAGCATCAACACTGTTGAACTCTTTCAGCATATGTATGAGCATCAACACTGTTGACGAGCCGAGTTCCAAGGTCATTAAGATCAGATTAAATACACGTGATAAAAGATGAGCTTAGGTCGGATTATTGCACGTGACAAGTACGTGGTAATGGAAGTTCGGTGGTATGAGGTCAGTTCGAATGGGTAACGTATCTAAGAAGCCCGTGTAGTCTTAGGAAATCTTAATGATTAAGGATCACCAACAAAATCAACAATCCAACCATCTAGAGTGATCCACAAGGAATAATCTTACTTCAGTGTATACATCAGCTTCTAATCAAAATGATTAGACCCTTTTTCCAAGACACATTCATTAATCACTAGGGTCCACCTACGAGATTTACTCACCATGAGGATTGCCAGATCGAGCTCGGTAGCCAATTACATCTTTCCACATGCGTACTTCCTCATTCAGACCACTGCAATTATGTTATGTCTCGATCGGATATCCAAGAGGTTACTTATACACCAACTGTACTGCTGCTAGCTCAGCAGCTTTTGGATCAACAATGGTAACTCGAACTGGCGGAAAGGGAGTATAGCTTTGTTGAGGGTGAACTTACTGCTCCTGGCTCTACCTCATAGAGAGGCATATTTATGGGTTCAAAGTCGAGGTAAACGACTGATTCTTAGTCAACTCGGTTAGCTTCCTCTGCTTCCGGTGGTGGGACCACCACTGATGCGGAAAAAAAAGGCTAGGTAATGTATCTCCAACTAGCTCTACCCTGGTCACTGGGTCAATAATCGGCCCGGTGGTTCTTCGACTGGAACCGGAATAGATCTTGGGCGANAATTGCAGGTGACAAGACAGTAAATTAATGAAGAATGTACATTCTCTCATATAAAAGGAGAAATAGTGAGAAAGAGAAGGGGGACGACTTTTGCACAAGACATATCTTCTTGTAATATCCATATTTCAAATATCTCCTAGAAACATAGAAAGGAACGGCCCATTTACTTGTAATTTGATATTAACAATGGATCAAAAGTCGTATTCTTCTTTGAAGTTGGCTTGAATCTTGCCCATACAATTTTCAATGTCAACAGATTGGTGCTAGAAGGAGGGCCCCAAAACTTGAAAAAGACAGCCTCATCCTTTTTGAAATTAACCAAAAACATGGATGAACTTACAACTTCTGAAAATCAATCCCACATGCGCCCGAAACGAGGCCTTAACTCACCAATTGTAGGTCAAAGACGACATCAGAACGACACCATTAACCCCCAAACAGTGGCGATGAAGGAGGCTATTGAAAAATTAACTAATGTGGTCGACAAATTAGAACAAAACCAAGCTCTCAATCTACCACAAGAAACCGAGGTGGAATCCCCTGCAAAGAAAGAACCAGGCGACTTTCCACTAGGAGAACTCTTCAGTTTTCAAATGAAAAATCATCAAAGAGCAAGACTGAGGAAGTTAGGAGTTTCCCCATAGCAATGAAACCAACCGTCGGAAGAACGAACAGTGTATTCGACCGGCTTGGTCCCCAACACTCTTTGATGCCAACAAGTAGGCATGATGAGCCATGCACGACTCACTCTGTAGATGAACTGAGCCCGAAATGACTACATTGAAAAAGCACATAGCTGATTTGGAGGCTAGAAATGAAGGAAGCCAAGAAGAGTATCTAACAAAATGCCATTCCCCGTTCACTGAAGATAACCTAGCTGAACCCTTGCCTGAAAAGCTGAAAATACCACAGCTTACTGGGTATGAAGGGGAAGGAGATCCCTCGAGTCACCTGCATAAATATACATCTTGGATGGAATTGCAAGGGGCAGGAGATGCCATAATGTGTCGCGCCTTGCTCCTGACATTGGGAGACAAAACTTAACGATGGTTTAGAAGGTTGCACCAGGCTCAGTTCATAGGCTCAAAAGCGAGAACTATGCCAAAGGAACGACTTGTAAGCATAAAGCAAGGGAAAACGAAATAGCTCAATAGCTTTTTGAATAGATTCAACAAGCAATCTATGGAGGTCGAAAAAGTTTCTGACGATGCTGCACTCATGGCGGTCCTCTTGGGATTGAGATAAAAAAATAAGGTTTTGGTGGTCAGTACATGAGGACGGACCTCGTACGTTCCACGAATTCTTAAGCCGAGTTGAGAAATACATTGGTGTAGAAGAGGCCACCTCGGATCAGGGGGATCCCAAACCTAACCTACAAACCCCGCATCGAGTCAAAGAGAAACAAGTGGATAAAGATGTCATACGAGAAAGAAGAAAAGATAGGAGGGATCAAAATCGTTCAAGGCCATATCCTCGCAAATTTCATGAATACCAAGCATTGAATGCAACCATGGAGGGAGTCTTCCTACAAATTAGGGAAAAGGAAACCTTCCGCCAACCTCAACCACAAAAAAGAAATTCAGTAGGAAAGGACAAGTAAAGCACTATCGTTTTCACGGGATGGCAGGACACAATACCGACGACTGCAGGAATTTAAAAGAAGAAGTAGAATCACTTATCAGGTGAGGTCACCTATAAGAATTTGTTGCTAAACCTAGAGAGGTAAATCCAGTCGGAGTTCAACCACCTAATCAGCAAGGAGTTACCCAACAAGTCCGACCTGGACCTCAAGCTTGGGACTCACAACATCTGGTCAAGATCCAAACATTGATAGGTAGAAATCAGTGCTTTGAAAGCTCACGAAAGGCCAGCGAAGGACGACTCGTGACGCTCGCACGGCAGAACCACAATTCGGTATATCTACATACTAAAGCCCGTGAAACGCCATACTTAGAATGGTTCGGATTCATAGAAAAAGATGTACATGGAGTATTACAAGATCAAAGTGATGCGTTAGTTATAGTCATAACAGTCGCTGGGGCCCAAATACATCGAACGCTGGTGGATAATGGAGGTTCAGCCAACGTGATATATTTTTGAACTCTGAAGAAAATGGGAAGTACCTACAGCCATACCCCAAAAGGCTGCAAGGATTCTTTGGGGATCCTATAGAAGCTAAGGGACAAATTGTCTTGATGGTGGAGATAGAAAAACCCCCTTGCCAAAGAAGGATTCTAGCAAACTTTGTTATCGTTGATCTTCCCTCCAATTATAATGCTATATTAGGGAGGCCTATACTGCACGAGCTACAGGCGGCCACCTCAATAGATCATTATTTCATTAAGTTCCTGACTTCATATGGACTCGGGGTGGTGTGTGGAAATTAGGTAGAAGCAAGAGCCTGCAACATAGACCTACCTGCCTCCCAGATCTGAATGATAAAGAATCAACAATGGGAACAGAAGGAAGAGTTCGGATCTAAACTACCTATCATGGTCGACCCATCTGAGATCGCATAACTGAGAAACATCGCAAAAGGACAACTGATGACCAGCTCTTTTTTTGTGGAAGGAGGACGGTACCTCCGAGAATTTATTAATATGTCATCACTTGTGACGAAGGAATACCGTGGTTACAAATGAAATGAGGTAAAGCAATAAATGGGGAAG
>CAIGRH010192937.1:0-21010 GCA_903798295.1 Fraxinus nigra
AAAATTTATTCAATGTCCATTTTGTAATATCTTTGACCAAATACCCTTGTAAACAATTTATAATTCCACACTACAAATAAAAATGTGCATACAATTAAAATTTTTGTTGGTCAATAAAATTTTGACACGTAACATGTCCTACTTATTTCAAAAGTACACATGTCAAATCACAATAAAATATTAGTTTTCTCACTGACACGTGTATTAAATATCGAGAATTACATTTCGAATGTCAAATTCTATGAAATATGGAGAGCTCTCGTGTTCAGAATGAAATTCCGTTCTGGACAAATGAAGTTTCAAGATAAACAGTGTTCAAATATCGATAACAACTTTTAAAAATGTCGAGAACGTCATTTTAATGTAGTTTATCATTGAAACTACTTTTTCTTTTCGAAATTCGTAACAAATTGAAAGAAAAAAAAAAGCTTCTTTTTTTTATTAAGGGTATAATAGATAATTTAGTATTAAATTTGGTCATTTTTACAAGAATGGTCAAAATTAGATATTTATTAATTGACAAGTATGAAATTAGACATTTTTGTAAATTTCCCCTTAATATTATGAACAAATGCATGTTGATGATTTGAACTTTGGTGACAAAAGTTAAAAGATTTGACAGCGAAGCCACGTATGTTGCGGAGGTTTCATCCAAATGGTCTGAATGCGATCGTGTACAATTATTTATGAACAATATTAACAGGAATATCCATTTTACATACCCACTACGTGGCTAGTAGCAAACCCACAATTTTCTGCTCAAACTGTATTACACAATTTTTCAGTAAAATAATTTTGTAATTTAATATAATTCTTAAAATTATATATTCACTTCTGTTTGTAAGATATTGGTTGAGGTGGGCCTATTTACGGGCATAGCATAAACTTCCAAAATGAGAGAAAATGGCAGATAAATCAGATTTTAATCTAAATCAACGTCAAGAAATTAATATTAATCGATATATTTTAATGGATCCCACAATTTTTTAATCATTTATTTCAAAAAATTTAATTTTAATTCACACCAAATTCGATCAATGAAGGGTTTATAGAGTTTTGATATTCTATAAAATATTTACCCATTTTAAAAGTAACTTTTTTTAACTGTTTTTGTGACACGTTTAGTATTATAAAAAAAAATCTAGTATGTTTCGTATGAAAGATATAAATAGTCGTGTTTTCTCTACCGTAACTTGCTCTTTCAAGTTGAACAGACTTTTGTCAATAACGTAAAGATAAATCTCATATCAACTTCGAAGATTCGAAAGCTTGTTAGGAAAATGCTATTTGAGTTCCACAAGTATAATAATTGACAAAAGAGTCGCAATCTTGAAAAAGGTTTTGACAAACACGTTCCAAAATGGAGAATAATCTAGTATTTGAAAACGACGTCAAACAATTAGAAAACCATAGGAATTTGAGTTTCCAATTGGAGTCATTGATTACTTAAAATTAGTTACTAGCTAATGCAAACAGATTAATTTTAACCACACGTTCTCCAAAAAATAAAAATAAAAATCGCTTCTCACAGAATCAGGTACGACATTACTGAACAGCCATATGCGATGGAGCTGAATCATACTGAAATGGTTACTACAAAAGGAGGTTTTCAATCAATAAACGATAAGTATCAGATTTCAGCAACAGTTCATCTACGGAATCCTCAGGGAAATTTTATCCGGACTAAATACTGAAAGCCAGCCACAGGTGACAGGATTGCCTATGGTGGCATCAACCGCTAATTTTTATCTTCGCTCGTGAAGCTACACTGAGTAGCGATTTTTGGCAGGTCCTCTGTCGAACTTCTTTGCATCGTCCTGCATTACAACAGCTGGTCAGTTACTGAACCCCAGGGGAATGTATTGTTTCGATTAAGCTAGGTGATAATGAACACATTTTAGTGCTTACATGCAATCGAAGCTTTTGACTTATAAAAAAAATAATAATAAATGTTTTTGGATATGAATCAATATGCTGATAATCATATTACACGAGTAAATATCATTTTTAATGTTGGGAGAATAAATCATATTGGAAATTCTACATACACATGAGATTCAAGATGACTTGTTCTATTATGGCACAACCACTTTTTAGAAGAATATCATGAACGCTTGCATTCAATTTCATTCACCATACTATTATTCAATCACTTACTGTACGCACACTTACCATATCAGTTCACAAGCACCATGTATTTCAGCTCTCTATAAGTAAACTGGTGATAATTAAAAGGAATGTCCAAGAAATAACTGTTTTTTCCCCTTCCCTTTCCTACTGCACAACAGAGAAATTATATTGACAGTAGAGGAAGATGGGCGGACGGGCTAGGGACGGTGGAGGAAAATGCGGAGTGAGCGATTGGGGGGTCAGGTTGGGTTGCGTTGGGAAGGGAAGGGAAGGGGTAACCCATGCAATTTTAGTAATGTTAGTATAGTCATTTAAGCATTCAAAATAACTTGAATCAGATTGTTCATAAAGATTGATTTTTAAAAAAATCGCAAAATTAGTAATCCATGCAATTTTCGTAACACTTCAAATGCGCTTCTAACCAAAATGCAATCAGCTTGTAGTCTATTCATCCATTTGAGAAGAATTTATAAGCTGTTTAATTTATAAATATATAGGAATGAGTGATGAATAAATGGATAATACTTGTGGGCTATTGGAATGCATTGAAAATGAAGTTTGACCACTTTATAAATGATTTATAGATTTACCAAACAGAGGCTAAGTCAAATATCCATTATCACGAGTGTGCAACAAAATCAGATCATGTGAAAAAAAGGAATCCTTACATGAAATATGAACCCAATTGAAACTTTATAATCTAGAAACTCCTTCCATTGTCTTCCAATGCTCAGCTGGAAACAAAAAAAAAAAAAAAATACTTCCAACGATATTAAGTAGGGATAGGCATAAGAAAGCAAAGTTTGCAGAGATACCCAAAAAGGCAAGAGTAAAATCAATTCCTTAAAACACTTGTTTTAGTTGGTAATCCATTCAGATTCATACTCTGGTAGATTAGTCAGTAGTCACTACTCAGCCGCCAACATCAAAGGCTGAAGGATGCAATCAAAATCAGAACCGTTTCACACAGGTAGGTATTGATTTTTCAAACTAGCAAATAGAACGTCCATAGAAAACTATACACTTTACCATCCAACTAAAAGTCATCATGAATGCCTTCCAGAATTTTTCTTCACAAGAAGTCGACAAAGTTCAAGACATCCTCACAAAGAACTGAGATGCTTTTCTAGAGCAACCACCTTTATGGGATGTTTGTTAGGGAAGATTAGATAGTACTAAACAATTTAGAGAATACACATAAGCTAAATATTGTTTACTATACTGCCAATTCTACATAATACTATGCAACAAACATGCTATTAATATAATTCAGTGACCTTTCTAAAATGGGAATCCCTTCAATGATTACACAATGTCTTGCTCCCTCATAAGCACGTGTCTTAGAACTTAAAGAAATGATTAGTAATAAGCAGCATGTTTCTGAATTGAGATAAGGCAAAATCATCTTTGTCAGTTATATATATAGAAGAAAATTTCAGAAAGAAGTCAAAAGTTTAGGAGAGTGGTCATCACCCTTTACTCTTCACCAAATCCACCGTCACATGCATAGTTTCATTATTAATATCACGAAAACAAGCCATTAAATGCCCTGAGAGACAAGTCTTAAATAATGTTTAAGGAAAGGCAAATGGTCTATAACATGTCGCAAAATCAAGTAAGAATAGCTTCAGTTATTTGTTCAAAACAAATTACCTGAGCAGCTTCATTGGCAGCATTCTTGGTCCACAAAGCAATTTTTTCCTGCTTCCCTCTCCCTCTGACATTGACAACTGCTCCACAGATTTCATCTCCATAATCAAATTGTTCTCCAATCATTGCCAGCAGCTAATATAAAATCCATATGGAAAATTAGCCAGACAATAATATTAAGAGATTTACAAGTTGAACAGAATACATTTTAATGTACCGTGTAGAGCCAACATGTATCAGATTCATCCCTATCAAAAGCCACAGTCCACTTTCCCCCATTGGCACAAACAGGATCTTCCCATTTTGGCTCAATTTTATACTTAAAACAGTGGAAGCCAGCTTTAAGTGCCAACTTGCTTGGTTGGTTAACGTTATTGTAAACACTGCAAGCCATACAAAGTGAACTTTTAAGTGGCAGGGTCAATAGAAGCAAAGGATACAGTGAAAAGCTGTGATCATAAAGGTAACTGCCAAAATATAATTTCTACCGCCACTTGTAAGAAGTAGACAAGCAATTTATATTTAGGCATTGAAACTGTGGTAATTAAAAAGAAAAAAGAAGGAAAAAACATCAAGGACGTTTTAAAAAAAAAAAGAAAACATAAAATACAGAATTAGCTTCAAATTAGATAGGCATGCTTACGATTCTATTTTCCAGTTCAGAGGGCAAGATCTCCGCTCTCTCATCCCCACCCCCACAACGGGGGAAAATAAACCGGGAATACTAATTTTGGCAACATCATTTATATCTTGATCTCTCTATGAATCAGCTCCATTTTCCAATTTTTGTCGTGGCAATAAAATTAAGAATAATGCTATTTGTAGTCGGCAACTACGGTAGTCGTCCAACGTGGCATCCTATGTGACATCTTGTTATTTGAAGCATTAATTTTCTTTGAATTTGGCAACATCATCTATATCTTGATCTCTCTGTAAATCAGCTCCATTTTCCAATTTCTGCCATAGCAATAAAATTAAGAGTAATGCTATTTGTAATCGGCGACTACGGCAGTCGCCCAACGTGGTATCTTGTTATTTAAGGCATTAATTTTCTGTCAAATAACAAAACGTCGCATAAGATGACTACTGCATTGCTCTAAAATTAACAACTCCTGATCTACATTCGCACTTCAATATTCCTCTAGATATCTATGCTCCTATTTCACAGATCCTTCATCAATTTTTCGCTGGCGGAGAATGGGAAAACAAAAATGAATTTTGACAAAGCATAAAAATATATAAATCCAAGAAAGCCAGGAACACTCGAGGGAGATGCCCAAAAAATACATGCTAAATCTACAAATACTGGTATTAAACATTTACAAATCGAACATCTAAATCACAGGTACAGGTACAGGAAGACATATAAAAAGATAAGTATTACATAGATTCATACAAACTGCGTAGGGTACCTCCAGAAGTCTTCAACAGTGGAGAAGGTATAAACCGGGCGGATCGAACTGCCCCACTCCGCGTTTTGAGTTTGAGCCGACGGGTTGTCGAACCAAAATGTCCACGAGTGCTCCAATTGGTGCTTTACCGGAGGCAGCGGTGCTATGTCCTTCGCCTCCGAATCAATGTCTGCCCCGTCACCAACGATCTCGCCTTCTTCCGCCTCCGATTCGTCTCCTTCAGTATTGTTGACATTCGTAATTCTTGACGTTGATGATGATGATTTTTCGGGTTCCTCTTTGCTGAGATTGGTAGTTGATTTCGCTGTTTCTTCAATCATTTTCTCTTCTTTTTTGTTTTCTTTTTTGCGTCTTTTGTTCGAGTTAATCTGGTACGAGGGCTTCTATTTCACACACCGCCACTGAGAGTGGATAATATTATCTAGAACCATTTGGGTCAGGTCCATATCTTATTTAATTCTCGACTTTAAAATTTAATTTAATTTTTAACTAAATTATTCTTTATAATCTTCCAATTTACAATTTTTTTCTGAAGCATAAAAAGAATTAATCCATAATAAATTAGGATTAGTCAGGTTTGGTCCGTAGTAGACATCCTCGGATTCTATTTATAAAATTCTCGATAATACTTTGTTCGATCTTATTTAAATAACTATTATTTTGTTCTAATTCGTGCGTCTATCTATTTGTTATGTTATATTCATCGGTTTTACAAATAAACTTCTAGAAGAAAAAAAATGACTATTACGTAATATTACGTTGCAGAATTGGAGTGACAGAAAAAGGAAAAATCAAGTATAATATTCAAATTCAACTTGTGAAGTAAGAAATTCTTGAACCAATTGTTTTAGTTTGAGTTAGTGTGAAGTGCGACCAACGACGCATAGACTCCATTGTTCATCTTCATAAGCGTTTCGTGTTTTCCCTTTTCCGCAATAACTCCATTTTTCACAACAGCAATAATGTCTGCCCCCATAATTGTGGTTAACCTATGAGCAACGACAACTGTTGTTCTATTCACCATTACTTTATCTAATGCTTCTTGTACTATACGTTCAGATTCTGTATCTAATGCACTAGTTGCTTCATCAAGTAAAAGGATTTTCGGATCCTTTAAGATTGCTCTGGCAATGGCAATTCTTTGTTTCTGTCCACCAGATAATTGGACCCCTCTTTCTCCAACAGAAGTGTCATAACCATTAGGCAATCCGGATATGAAGTCGTGTGCATTGGCGGCTTTTGTAGCTGCGATGATTTCCTCCTCTGTCACATCGCTTTTTTTGCCATAGGCAATGTTTGAGCGTATGGTTTCGTTGAAGAGAATTGGTTCTTGACTCACCAATCCCATTTGTTGCCTCAGCCAGCTGATCTTGAATCTTCGGATTTCCACACCGTCCAAGAATATTAGGCCCGAGTCGGGATTGTAGAATCTTTCTATTAGACTGATGACTGTAGATTTTCCACTGCCACTCTCTCCAACAAGAGCAACGGTCTGGAAAATGAAATAGAAGTTTCAAAGCTAAGTAAATGACGATCGAAATGAAGACATAAATAGTGCATGTTTGGAATGTCAAGTACTACCTACCAAACATGCACAAAATATATATCAATTTTGTTCAGGATTAACATCAAAGAAACTTGGAGGGATAGAGAACACAAATACCTTGCCAGAAGGCATGGTTAGAGAAAGATCCTTGAAGATTTGAATATCAGGGCGCGTAGGGTACTTGAAGCTAATGTGTTGAAACTCGATATCTCCCTTAACCGTATCCAATGTTGTGCCTTTATCGCTACTTGAGTCGATCTTTGGTTTGCTATCGAGAATCTCAAATATAGAAGCGGAAGAATCCTTGGCTTTATTAATATCCGGAGCCATTGCACTTCCTTGGGAAACCCCAGTAGCTGACATCGTTAGGGCAAAGAAAACCTGGTTGCTTATGTTGTTAGATTGAGGGCCATTTTCAATTCAAATATTACGGATTTAAGCAAAAAAAAATATTAGCTTACCTTAAATACTTCTCCAAATGTTGCTTTCCCATTTTGAATAAGAACGGCTCCAATGTAGAAACAGAAGGCATTTGTACAATACAGTGCAAAAGAACCAACCCCAAAACCAGCTCCGCTAACCATGCCAAGCTTAATTCCTTGCTTCGTAGGTCCCTCGCATTTTTTCTGGTACATCTCCATCACCTTCTCTTCAGCACTAAATGATGCCACGGTTCTGATGCTGCCAACAGCATCATTTGCCACTTGACTAGCTTCCTCGTACATTAACTGTGCCATATATATAATACAGATCTGATATCTCGTAAAGTGGATCATACAATACACGATAATACTGTTCATTACTGAATATCAAATATGTTACCTTGGCATCTGCACTGAACCCTTTATAAAACTTAAACTGAAGGAATCCTTGCATGCCAATTAGGGGCAGCACAAGTAGGATTATGAATGCTAGTATCCAATTAGCAGTAAAGGCTATTACAAGGCCTGCAATTACTGTTGAGATATTTTGCACAATTAGCGCCAAGGCATCACCCACAAGACTTTTTATGGTTGATGCATCAGAAGATAATCTTGATCCAACAGCACCACTGCATTCAGCAAACACATCAAGTATTCCACTTATGAAAGAAAAAGAGAATGTATTTTTTAGATTACTTTGAAAAAAAAAAAGTGATAACCTTGAATTGGCAGGATCGTCAAACCAACTTATCTCCTGGTGCACTATCTTCTTGAATGACAAAGAACGAATTCTTTGTATCAACTTACCCCCAGCTATTCCGAAAAAGTAATTCTGGATTGGTACGACTACCAAGGTGCATCCACCAAGGAGGACAAACATAAGTGCCCAAAACTGGGAATCCTTCCGCAGTTCGTGTGGAGGTTCATAGAAAATTTTGATAGCTGATGAAATCAAGAGTCCAAATACAGGGAAAATGACACCATGTGCAGCTGCAGCTCCAGTTCCCAGAATCAAATACGGTAATTCAGGTTTGTTCAAGTGGGCTAGCCGTGTAATAGAAACTTTCTTCCGTTTCTCCAAAAGCTCTTCGTAGTTTTCATCTCTGTCCTCTCCAATTTCAGTTTCTTGCAAGTCAAAAACACCAGGAACACCGTAGGATATTGTGACGGAATGCCTGGAGGAACCGCTACTGGTAGATCTCCTTACAGCTAGTCTCTGGCTTGAAGATCTATCCAAGGCTAGATCAGAATTCATTTTCTGCAATTCAGCCACTCTATTGTTTTCAGCCTGTTTTCTCCCTTCTTGCATACGGACAAGCTGTGTATATGCTCCCTCAGGATCTTTCATCAATTCGTTATGAGTACCTATAATTGATTTTGTGTTAAATTAGTAATCAAATAATTGCTTGTACTAAATAATCTAATTTAGCAACATAGATTTTTTTACCTTGTTCTACTAGTTTTCCCTGGTGAACCACTGCGATAAGGTCAGCATTTCTGATAGTCGTTAAACGATGTGCTACAACCACGGTTGTTCTATTTTTCATAACATTTTCCAGTGCATCTTGTACTATACGTTCTGACTCAGCATCTAGAGCACTTGTTGCTTCATCAAGAAGAAGGATTTTTGGATTTTTTAGAATAGCTCTAGCAATTGCAAGTCTTTGCTTCTGACCACCAGATAGTGCAGTTCCATGTTCACCCACCATTGTATCAAGTCCCTGCAAGAAAGATATTAGTAGAATTTGATCGATAATCATATACAAAAAAGAAAACATGAAAGGATTAAATAAAACGAAGAACAATTTACCTGAGGAAGTTTGTCGATGAACTTCGCAGCATTAGCAAGTTCTATTGCCTTTCTAATCTCTTCATCAGTAGCGTCTTCTTTGCCATATAATATATTCTCCTTCATACTAGTTGCAAACAAAACAGGTTCCTGACCTACAAGACCTAACTGGCTTCTTAACCATTGGAGTTTCAACTTCTTCAAATTAACTCCGTCTAGAAATACTTCTCCTGCCTCAGGGTCGTAGAATCGCTCTAACAAGCTGATCACTGTTGACTTTCCACTTCCACTTTGTCCAACTAGAGCTGCAGTTTTTCCACTAGGAATGTAAATCGAGAACCCTGCAAAAATCTCCACTTCTGGCCTTGCTGGATATCTGAAGTACACATCCTTGAGTTCAATTTCACCTTTAATATCATCCAAGACGATTCCATTAGTGTCATATGCATCAATTTTTGGTGTCCGTTCGATGGTTTCAAACATTTTGTATGCAGCTGCTTGCCCTGATGCAAATGCATTGACACTCGGAGATGTCTGACCAAGTGATCTGCAGATTCAACAATATCCAAAATAGTTAAAAGGTAAGAAAACAAATGCACAACATTAATTGTTAATGGTTTTTTATATATATGATTTGGACAGAACATATTAATAGAGCCTTTGTTTGGCCTAGTAAATTGTTGTAATGCTAAACTTACATTCCCCCTGTCATAATTGACATAATCACATTGATAATGTCTCCACCATTGTAGCCTTTGTTTAAGATCAATTTCGATCCGTACCATATGGCAAGTCCATAAGTACAGAACACTATTAGTAATACTACACCAAGTCCAACGCCTGAAGCCAGCCCTTGCCTGACACTCGAGGCATAAGCAATTTGAAGCTCCCGATCATACTTATCTGTCGCTGCCTTTTCTCCAGTGTATGATGCTACCTAAAATATTAGACATAAAAGAGATTTCGTAGACATTCAGAATCAATTTGTGTGCAAATACAATGTGGTATGTAGTATTAGACAGGATTGAACAATACAATACTAACAGTACAGTCCATCCTACAAAACATGCCAACATTATTATACCGTTCTAATTGCTCCTACTGTTTGTTCTGCCACATTTCCTGCCTCTGCATAAGCTACTTGTCCACGGCTCGACATTTTGGCCATTAACAATGACATGGCACCTCCAGCGATTGCCAGAGCTGGGACGCAAGAACATAAGACTAGTGCTAGAAGCCATCCTTTGCAAAAGGCAATTATAAAGCCTCCGAAGAATGTGGACGTAAATTGAATGAATTTTCCAACCTGTAATGAGAAAACATGGAAATGAACAGAATAGTAAAAAAATGCAGTTGCAATTGCTTATCAGGAGGATTGCTCACTTTTTCGCCCATGGCTTCTTGAATGAGAATGGTGTCACCAGACATTCTTCCAATGACCTCTCCAGTTGTCGTTTGAGTGTCAAAGAATTCGATGTCTTGTCGTAATATTGTTTTCAAGTACAATCCTCGAATTCGAGTGGCTTGTCTTTCTCCAGTCACCATCCAACATGACATCTCTGTTGTACAAGCAAACAAATTTTCATTTAGTTTGAATGCATAGATTCTTGAAGATTCAGGGAAAAAGAAAATAAAAAAATTAAATGCACTTACGCAGAAATGAAGCAAGGCCCGCGCCAACGGCCAAGTACACATATTTGAGGGATATCTGAAAATTACCCATGTGCATATAAACACAAGTTATTCGCTCAATGATGAATAGGATCTTTAGTACAAGTGTGAATCACAGCATAAAAAAGGTACTGTTCTATTCATAATTCAGTTAGTTATATCATTCAAAAGGGAATAAATCAAACAAATAAAATAAAACTCGCCCACAAGATCGTCGTAGAAGAAAGAATACCTTGGAAACTTCATGCACAACATGATTTTGATCTGTCCCAGCAAAAGAATTAATCAACTGGCCAAAAATGAGGGTCATGATAGGCTGCGCTAATCCATTGCCAACGGCAGATATTGATCCAACAATGATGAGAAGAACATCTAGCCTGTCTGCAAAAGAAAAAAGCTTATAGAAGGGCACTTTTTGATCATCTTTTTTCTTCAATGTCTGCTCTCCTTCATGCATTTTTCTTTACCAAATTTTCACCAGAAAAGGAATGTCATGCTCTAAAGCAAAACCAGCTTCAGGAGCTAACCGGAGGAACCAAAAGGCCAATGATGATATTCAAAACGGAAATTGAACCAGGGATGTTGTTTTATCTTTTGATTTCGTTAATATATAGAGAGAGGTACTAGTTTTAGTATGTAACTGAGGACCTCTCATTTTTGTTTCTAAGCGATTGCTTAACTGTTTTGTAACTAATTTTGGTCTTCTTCCAGAAATTATTGATTTGAACAAAAAAACTCTCCAGAATTTGAGACCCAACCCAATACGTGTCTTGATTCTCTCTCTCTCTCTCTCTCTCTCTAGAGGGGAAAGTTAGAAATGCAGGTTGGTTCAGATTCTTGTTTTCCCTGAATTCGCGGCCTCCATACAGAGAAATATGTGCAACCATTGATTGAATATTTTTATGACTGGATGATAAAATTCTATAACAATTTTTCCTAAAGAAAACATGACATAATTAATTTGTAATAATTCAATTTACATTGTTATTTAATTTTATTGTTGGTCTATAATAATATTAGAGGCATCAACAATTATCTACTTTGATCAATAAGAAGAAGGCTATACACCCTACATATAACACATCATTCTGGCTGTCTATCGCTATGAGATCCTCTACATTCATGTTGGGTGCCTACCACCATGAAGCACTCTACGTCCCATGATGGGCTATCTATCGTTATGAGGTCATCTACATTCATGTTGGGCCGCCTACCGCTATGAGACACTCTACGCCCATACTGGAATGTCATCGCTACGAGACCCTCTACATTCATGCTCGGCCGCCTACCTCTATGAGGTACTCTATGCTCATGCTGGGCTAACTACCATTATCGGGCCCTCTACGCTCATGCTGGGTCACCTACCGCTATGAGGCACTTTACGCTAATACTGGGTTACCTATCGCTATGAAACTTTCTACATGCATGCTGGGCCGCCTACTGCTATGAGATACTCTACGCTCATGCTAGGCCGACTGTCATTACGGGATCAATGCAACACTTGACCATAAAAATGTCATTGAGTTGGATCGGAATCGACCAGTGATTATTATGGATACAACCAACCGCTAAAAAAGTGGAGATCCACCGCTCAGAACGGGGTAGTGAAAGGCGTTACGTAAGACACGTGTCACGATTACATAATTTCATACACCTATAAATACATTTAAGACAAGACAGGTATGAATTTTGAAACTCTGACTATTTGAACACCCATTGTCTTTCCTCTTACGTTCAAAAACAACCTACTAACTCTAATACCGGAGGCACAACGAGAGAGAAAGTCTCAACCTCCTTTTATAGGTAATGTTCGTTCATCGGACACATTGCACCGCTGGGAGGTCACGGAGTCTAATTTTATAACTATTTCAGTCTATAATTTGGTGATATGATTAGAATGGGAGTTACTACTTCCAATCTTCTTTCACCAGTGCCTTGAATTCATGCTGTGAAATGGAGGCTGTTGACTGTGGGGGAAGGGGATTCACGGTGCAGCCATCAAGCTAGGGTCCTTTTGGTTACTGCGTGTGGAAATATCAGAGATGGACTGAGCATATTCAATGAAATTGCTAAGAACATTGTGTCCTGGAACACAACTATCTTTGGATGTGCGCAACGTGGGTACAGAGAGAAGGCACCGACACTTAAGTGTTCTATGACACTGAACATTAGCATATCTTTCCCCATCTCTCGCTATGTTTATTTACAACTTGTTATTATTAGAAAACAAAAACTCTGCTTTTTTGACCTTTTTTTCTTGAAGAAAAATGCTTAGGAGTTAGCACGGAGAAAATCCAGGGGAACCAAAAGGAAGAGCGCTTTTGTTAGCAGAGCCGAACCAAAGGCCAAAATGCCTCAGAAGACCATAGAGAAACTGTATGACAGCAAACCCCTTGCAAATCGCTATATTCGTAAGTGGATATATGGAAGACCTTATATACAGAACATTCATCAATTAATATACAAACTTGATTCACAAATTAATATAAATTATTGTCCAAAAGTACATTTGTAAGGGTCAAATAACCTTTTATAAGGGAAACTACATGGGTTGTACCATGGTAATAAATGTCACTAGCTAGCAGATTATTAGGAAATTCAATGTCGAACTTGTTGGTGACAACAAGCTCAAGATGAGATTCTGGCGCCACAATTTCACATCTTTCCAATAGAACGCGTCCTATCTCTGCATGTTATTTCCTGCATTTAAACAGAAAAAACCCGTTAGAAATTGGAAAACTTGCCAGCAACTCAGGATCCTTGGCATGTCCATTGGCTAGACTTCTTGTAATACCTGTACCCAACATTGGGCATCAAGGTCAATCAATCCCTTGAACTTCCAGCGCCCCAAAAATCAATACCCTTTGGTCTACACTAGTTTGCCTGTCAATAGCAAAATTAGTCCAAGCATTTCAATTCACATCTCTGCACATTTCTAAGCAAACATGTGAAAACACAATATATACTTCAATTAAACTATTATCATTTACAAGTAAAAGCAAACATATCCTTCAAATAGCTTGCACTACTATGAAGTATTGAATGATTTAGGTACGAAAGTACATTTTCTAAAAAGAGTAGAAATGTGAGCAGGATTAAAGTAACAGAAAGCTTTTAAACAGTAAAGCTAACTGTGTCGCAAGACGTGCTCTCAGGTTCATATCTGCCCTCAAAACGGAACATCCAGCAAAAGGAACAAGTCTGGACATTAGATACCACGGGCAAGTAATGTTTCAAATAAACAGATAAAAAATTGATTATTTGTTTTCAGCAATCTCAGCCGAAAGATGGTGAATATGTTTGTGATAATCACTTGGAAAATCAGCAATTTGTCATAGACTTCATCGTAGATTGCATCAACTGAATTGAAAAAAAAAATAAAAAATAAAAAACAAGAAAGAAGGTTAAACCAAAAGTATAATCGAGTACAGATCAGATGGTAGTGCATGTTTTCATAATCGTCACTGAACATCGGAATAGGTGGATAAACATCATCATATCTCCTTTTTCATATACCAATTATCAACAAAATAAAATTCAAAAACATAAATCATAAAGAGGAAATGAAAAATATATTATTGAAGGAATCAGAAATAGGATGTCAATCACCACACTGCATCTACAGATAGATGAAAATTAAGCCTGGGGCGACAACACTATCATCATCTTCCCATCATAAGAATCCAAACAAAAATGCAAAAAGTTTATTAAGCTTTTGTGTATCAAAATTTGTACTTTCGGATTTACGGCATTGCAAAATATAGATTTTTACACCTTGACAGAGAGAAAATGGTCACTTTGTGGCCTCCTGAATTTCATTAACCCCTTCTTAACAATTCTTCCCCAGCAGAGGCTCTTCCATTGTAACTCAGCATGGACCATGGTTTTCGGAGAAACGGAATGTCGGGTATATATAGAAAGAGGGGTGTTAAACTAGGGTTTTGCGAGAGGGGTATTATGGTAAAATAATACCTTAGAGTCTGCGTATTCATATTTGGGCCCATGTAGGTCTGATTGACATGTTTCAAAGATCTTGATTTGCTAGGCCTGGCCCAAATTCAAATCTGTGCTGTGGTCCGGTCCATCGGGGTTCCCAAAAAAAAAACGATTTTGGAGGTTCGCCCTCCAATAGGTGGCCGCCACGTGTAAATTAGGTAAAACTTTATGTAATCTATTTAAATAAGAATGTTATTCATCTTCAGTGAGGTTACAAACACAGTTTAGGTGACTCAAGTATCACTTAGAGCTACCTAAACTGTGTTTGTAACCCCACTGGGGATGAATATCATTACTCAATCTATTTTATACACCTAGCATCACCCTAAAAATTATTGATCGGACAACTCTTGTATGAGATGATATTCTCTTGTATGAAATGATATTGTAGAAGTAATTTTGTAAAAAAGTTATTTTTCTTAGAAAGTGTTGTTAAAAATAGAAAAAAAAAAGTTATGAAGAAATATGAAAAATAAAATTTTGAATTATGTGCCTTGAAAATCAACATATTTAAAAATTGATTTTGAAAAAAGTAGTTTCAAACAAGGATTGATATTGCAACTTGCTATTCGATCGGAGTCCTATCATCGAAGAAAAACTTTTCAATATTTTAATATGTTTAACTTGAAGGAGACTCTAATAGAATTAGAAAATGATATATATATGATGATTTTACGATTAGAGATCAAGTTGTACATGATAACACGTATTTTTTTTTATAGAATACTAGTTAGATAGGCTAGCGAATGAGTCAACTTATTATAAATAATTTGTTAGAAAAGAAGATTTATATATGTAGTGTTAAAAGAACAAAAATTAAGCAAGTCAAACACTGTAAACTAAACATTTATTTTTATTTTTATTTTGTTATCAAACAAAGCAATATGATAATATACTTTCTCTTAAAAGAGAAACTTTGAGGTTCACTATTCATTTATGAATTCTACTCACATATTATTGTTCCATGTGTGGACAAACCAAAAAAAAAAAAAAGCTGTTTTTATTTACTTAATTGATACCAGTAATTATTTAAAAAAAACTGCAAATCGACTCAATAACACAGTAACAATGATTCACTATATTTTGCCACTTTTCACACTACATGCAAATGCACTAAATGCAATTGTAATAACATGGTTTCTTTTCTTATTTTGATTTAAAAAAAACAAACAAATTATCGGCTTTTAAGCTTCCAAATTACATGAATCTTAAGTTCCGACGTGAAGTTATCTCTTCCCTCAAAAGTTGCAGCGACTTACACCATCTCCATCACAAGGCAAGTTTTCATTTATCCATATTTCCATAAAAAAGATAGAAGTATCTTCAACAATGATTTAGTTTTGAACATTCGATTATAAGTTAGGATTTGTAAATGTTGTCTTGAATAATTCATTAATGAATTTGTTGGGTTTTTTCTTTGGTGATTAGAAAGATAAGTAGTTTAATTTGTATTCACTTTTACAGTTGCATAGATTTTGGTGTCTTGGCGGTGTTTTTGCTATTGAAAACTAAAATCGTGTCAATTGTATTGTTTAGTACCAAATATGCCCAAAATGTATGGGATGTGAATTCCAAGCAATCAAATTATCGTTTTTATTCAGAGTGATAATTGAATCCAGCAAAACAAGAATGACCATGTTTACGTTTTTATTGAACACACAAGAAAATTGAACCAAGTTATGTATAATCTTAGGGATTGTTTGAACAACATTTAAAAAAAAAAAAAAATCATTCTTTCAAAACTCATTTTCTACCACACATTCTCCAATAAAATAATATTGCACAAAAATTCAAAAAATTTCCTTAATTTTTAACTACACATCCCCTATCAATCTACTATTCTAAAATACTTTCTTTCCCAAAAATGGGGTTCAAACAATAGCTTAATTTACATATCAAAATTTACTCATAACAATTAATACAAGAGCAAATTGGAACAACAAATAAAAAATAATTTTCTATGATCTCCTTTTCCACTAAATCCTAAACCATTGTGTACTTTGAGAAGTTATACATGTGCATAATTACACTTTACGAGACTTCGATCATAAAATTTACCATCAGAGAGGTGAGATCAGCATGATTGATTTCAAATCACCAGGAACTGCAGGGAGATTCAAGCCAACCAATATATTCTACCAAAAGAATTGCTCCACTTGAAATTCAGAATAGGCAAGAAGTTGTTCGCGAATAAGACTCAACTTCATTATTCGGATTAATGAGTTAGAAGTTTAAGGTCAACCAATAAATAAGGCATACTTTGATCTTTGATATAACAAACATTACCACCCATTAAATAGAAAAGTTTATGAGAAAGGCTCAAAGCAAATTTTGAACCCAACATAACTTCGACGAGAGCAAAAGGAAGCCCTTGGCCAGGGTGAGCCATTCTTAAGAAGCAAGAAATAAATTACACTTCCTACAATAACAATCATCGGTCATTATGTAAACCTCAAAACTGACAATGGAAAAGACACTAAAAAAAAGTATATAGTCTAGAAAGAGTCCAGAAGTGCTCGGCATGGCTCGGTATTGTACAGGGTATATCCTTGGTCCGTCAATTTGGACTCCGGATACTAATTGTTTAAAGGTTTGGTACCGTGGGTGGTACAAATCAAAAGTTTGGGCAAAGTCTACAAAAAAGTGAAAGGTTTGGTACCGTGATTATAATTTTCCCTAAAAAAATTTTACCACCGTGTCTAAAAAAATACTAAAAAATCAATTCCCACAAAAAACAAAAGAAAACCAATTCCTCCAAATCCATGAAAACAGGCGCGTGAGGAGGAGAGGATGAAAACATTTTCCAAGCAAAATTTGTCCATTCAAACACTACAAAATTTGGAAAATGGAAAATATTTTCCAAGTTTCATGGAAAAGCCTACCCATCAAACATGGCCTAGGTTCAGTCCCTAATTCTAAGGCAATTTGTCAAAATTTTATAACTCTCCTCCCAGGTCTGATTGTAGCGTTTTAATCTTCCTTTCGAACTTGTTTTCTACTATTTTTTTTTATCTAAATGAAGGTATTTGGTGCTTTAGATTTGTGTCTCATAGGGTACATCCAAGTGAATATGCTATAATCATCAATAAATATGTATATTACCTAAACCCTGAGGTAGAATTTTTTGGTAATGATCCCTAGACATTTGTACGAACAAGGTCTAATGGACTTGATGCATGTGATAGAGATATGTTAGAAGGTAGTACATGAGATTTGCCAAACTGGCACGATTCACAAAAAACTGGATTTTCATTAGCTTTGGTGGATTTATTACAAGACTTTAGAACTTGACTCAACACATGGCTTGAAGGATGGCCTAGTCTTCTATACCAAACATCTAGCTCTGACTCTAACAACTTGACATCTTTGGTTAACTCATCACAATTGGGACTCGCTATAAAGGTTACACAATTGGATTTATTTTGGTGGTTTGACTCTTTGGTTGTGAGTTTGGACTTAGAACTTGGCAACCTTGGCTGATACAACCCATCTTTAAGTATCCATTATAGCAGAGTCTTCTTCTTTTATAGGTTCTTAACAACACAAATTAGGGTAAAACTCCATAAATACATTATTATCATTTGTAAGTTGAGAAATACTAATTAATTTATTCTTAATTGTAGGTACATGTAGCAGTTTATCCAGTGCAAGAGGGTTACCATTCAATGTAGGAACATTTCTTTTTCCAATATATGTGGTGTGCAAAGAGTTTCCATCACCAACGATTAGTTTCTCCTTACCTTTATATTTCTTAACAATAGTCAGATTACCTTTATCAGCTGTCACATGATTATTTGCACCAATATCTGTGAACCAAGTTGGATCTTCAAGAGTTCTTAGTGTGGCCACACAGATAGTGGGAGATAAGTTGTTATTATGATGATTTTGATTGCTAGATCTGCTACCCATATATATATATATATATATATCTGTTAAAGAACCAGCTATCTGAGTGATTGTTAAGTCTACAAATTTGACAAGGTCATCGGTTTTCATTTACCCTGCTTGTTCTACCTCTACATCTTGATCTTTCTACGAAATTCAATTACCTCCCACTCTTAGCCTCTCTAAATATTATGCCACCTCCTAAACCAGTTCTTTATGCTAGCTATACACTTGACTGACCAATATTCACTAATACTAAGTTGTTCAAGACTTGATTCAGATATTCGAGTATGTTCTCAAATGTCATTAGAACAGAAGATAGTTCACACCAGGATATGTTGTCCATGCTATTGATCTGCACCACAATGGGTGTATATTCTCCATCAAGTCCTGACAAAACCGAGTTACAATATCACTATAATCAACAACCTTTCTAACTCTTTACAGGGTTGTTTGATAGTAGTAAAATATTGGTCCATGGCCATGGAGCCTTTCTTGGTCCTCTACAATTCTCTAGTAGGAAATATGACCCTTGATTTATTCAATATACCGTAGCTTTCTTACATTACACTCCATATCCTGCTTGAACTAGTGTACCACATGACCCTCATTGTTATTTCTGGAGTTATGGATGAATACAACATTCCCATTAATAGTTGATTGGTTGAAATCCTTATGTTATACTCAAGATTTTGAGTCATATCTATGGCTTCTCCTCCACCGGTGGTGGTTTGTATACCTAGGAATTCTGGTGGACACTGCTTTGTCCCCATTAGGTAGTCTTCTATGTTATGCCATTTGATTATGGGCATAATCATGTTTTCCATTGCATGAAGTTATTATTGTACAGTCTCACCGATTGAGTTTGAGTAAGGTTCATCCCAAATGATGAAATCTGATTCACAACAGTTTTAGTGGATGTCGTAGTGCTCGACTCAATTGGAGAAAATTGTTGCTTGTACTGGTGTTAGCCGTGTGGCTCTGATACAAAGTTGAAAATTATAATTGTTTGAGAAATTTTTTTAGCTTAATGTTCATTTCCTTTCATTCACCTTATATACACATCAATACAATACAAATAATTACATACGAAAGAATATTCTGGTCCTACGCATACAACACTGCCAAGTATCTAACGACCTATACTCCCACTCCTAGAAACCAGGGTGTAATTTGACTTGTACCATGGATTCAGAATGATGTTAAGTTGGTAGATTGATTCTAACACGAAGACATAATTTGCTACACTTATCTAAATCTTTCTCATAATTTTTTTAAGTCTATCTTTTATATATTTATTTATTATGATTGATTAAATGTCTAAGCGAGTGAAAACTTGAAAAAATAACAAAGATTACCCTTCGTATACACAGAAGCAGATTTTATTGTGTCATATGAACTTACCTTTCATAGCTTTGTGCGGAACACTTTCGACAGCTCTACATGAATCTTCATGAACGGTGTCATTAACTAGAGTTTTCCATATATCGTAGGTACCTTGTAATCCTGTTAATTCAATCATTTTAGCATTCAATTCATTGATGAAACCAGATAAATTCACACTAAATATTGGAGCACTAGCAGTCTCTATCAATTGCACCATTTCAGCTGCCACATAACTAAGTTCATCCAACTTTGGCCTATCTTAATCATTCAATTGAGAAAGCATAACAAGTTTAGCACCAGAGTCTTCAGACTCTTAAAAAGAATGTTTAATTTTGACTTACAAAGATTGAATATCATTAATCTCTGAAACCTCCCATGGCAAACTTCTTCTTTTGACTACTTCGAGAAAGGTTTTGAATGAAGATATGTGGTGCATTTTGCTTCCATCATATTTACCTTCTAGGCAATGCTTTTCCTCTCCCCATCTGATTTTCTTTGTTGTATGGGACTTGAACCAAAATTAAAAATGAAATGGGGAACGACTAAGCAAACTACTACACGTGATTCGAGCCAATGTTATTCCACAAAGTGTATCACCCAGGAGACTCGCACTAGGATAGCCAGCATCGGTAAGACTCTGTACTTAACCCGGTCGAGTCCCTATGAGTATTCAATAGCCATTCTATAATATCTTTAACTTATACCTCAGTTTGAGTGACCCTGAACAACCAACACTTTCCGCCATAATATAATGCAGCACCATCATCACACTTTACAAGATTAATGATACTAGGAGACCGAGTCATAATGCTCAGTGGAATATCTGGGAGAAGTAGATCACATAATAATGTTTGTTTCCAGAGAATTTTCCGTTGACCTATGGTTGACGTCTCATTTTGATTATCACAAATAAATTATGTTTATTATGAACAAATTGATTTTAAGTGGTCATAGTGATTATTGCACATGAAAATATTTGATGGCACAAAGTTCGAGGTCAAGTAATTTGCACACAATAGCCAACATGGAAATAAGATCAAACAATCGAGGTCATGGAGAATGATATTGCAAACCCCGTAAAAGTTGCCTCGATGAAAATTGAGACAAAAGTCGAAGTATCGTC
>CAIGRH010192954.1:0-14911 GCA_903798295.1 Fraxinus nigra
TATACCCCAATTAATAATTACATATTCAATTAATTAGATCAAAAACTCATAAATAATAGAAGTCAGAAATTAATTATACGTGATTACACGAAAAGAACTCCCAATTATTAAGATTTAATTTTACAATAATTAACTAAAAAACCACATCAAGAATAGAAGAAATTGATCGCAGATGATTACAAGAAACAAAATCTCAATTAATCAACTAATTTTTTTTTATTCTTCACGGGGCGGGGGCGGGGGCCCGTCCCGTGACCTGAGACGGGGCGGGCATCCCCGCCTCACCACCATTCGGGGGCGGGTCAAGTTTTTTTCGCCCCATTTGAGACAGAGCCCCATGTGGACGGACGAGTTTTTTTGCCATCACTAAATGTGATCTATCCTTAAAAAGTAAAGAAAAAGAAAAAATATATTATGTAAATTGAGTGTTGGCACCACAGTTATTAAACTAGACCCGACCCACCCGATCAGGCCAAACATCTAACAATTAGGTCCTTGATCAGGTGGTGCAGAATCATGTGACTATAGTGCAATTGACCCGATCAAAGTCCAAGTAAATCAAAGGGTTTTATTCGTATTGTTCTCTCTGATAAATCCATCAGCCCGATTGAAACAAAATTGATTTTAAGGGACAATTATGTAGAGATGGCAATGGGACGAGGCACCATAACACGCCCCGCTCTACCTTGGACGGGGCGCGCGTTTGCCCTGTTTCCCGCCCCATTTATTTATTTTTAATAATCATATCTCTAATTACCGTATTAATTACGGTATGCTCAAGCTCATCTGGAAACACGGGCGGACAAGACCTTTCCTCTAATCAAGTTTTTTTCTCTTCATAAAAATTTTAATATTAAAATATTTTTGTTTGATGTTGTATTTTACGCTATACTTATTAATTTTTTAGCGATTCAAAAATCTATTACAAGCTTACAATGCCATCATGATAAATATGTTATGGAAGATATTTAAAAATAAAAAAATTAACTTCCATTTATTAAACATAAAACTATGTATTTTTCTTTTCATTTTTTCATAATCGATATGAATGTAAAGATTTATGAATTTTAAACCACAATTATTAAGTTCATTTTTTGTGGCCATTCTCGATTTGTAACTGAACTAATCATTTACTAATTTTAAATTTGAAAGATATATTTCAAAATTTGTGGTGAATACTTCTATAAAATAACAAAAAGCTAACATGAAGAGGGAAGAAACATAGCTCTTAAATAAGTCAAAAAGTTAGTTTTTTTTTTAAAAAAAAAAAATCGTGTCACTTTTTTTAGCGTGGCACTTTTTTTAAATTTCTGTAACTTTTTTGAATGTTTGTTACTCTTTTAGTTCCTCTCTTACTTTTTTTTTTATATTTCTATCACCTTTTTATTTTTTGTCACTTGTGATGAATTTGTGTCACTATTTTTTAGTGTATGTCATTTTTTTGAACTTTTGTCACTTTTTTTTAGTATTTGTCATACTTTTAAAAATTTTGTCATTTTTTTTTATTGTTTGCCACTTTTATATTTTGTCACTTTTGAATTTGTATCACTTTTTTGAATGTATGTTACATTTTTTTTTTATTTCACACACTTTTTCATTTACTTTTTAAAGTGTTTGTCACTTTTTAAATGTAAATTATAGTTGTAAATAAGTAATCTTGCAACAACAAAAGTTATAAATAAGTTATTTATTTAACTTACTATCAAAATAATTAAAGTTTTACCAACGCAGCTAAATCCGTCCTTCAAATACTAAGAATATTTTATTGGGCAAGTTGTGGTAGGTGTACATGGACAAAAAACGACTTTATTCTTTACTTCAAAATAACTTTTAGCATGATTTTTCTAATTTTATGGGTATTTATGTAATTACCCTGTAATATTATAGAGTAATTTACTGGTTAATTATATGTTATGTTTTGGTCAATTACACTTTTCATTAATTTCAATTTCTCGTTAAATAAGCACTCATTTAATAGATACAATTGTCACGAAAATATTATTCGTTTAAATTACGGCAAGTTCACGGTTCGTTAAAAAGTAGTAAAATGAATTTTGAATCCAAGTATCATTCTCACAGAAATTGTACTAGTTCAAATTCGAATTAACTTATCCTTAACTGAAACAATTGAAATTTGTGATTTTTTCTATAAATTAAATAATATATTTATGAATGCTAGACCTAACTGAATTAAAATAAATGCATGATAATAATTAAATACAAGTCTTATAAAAGTATGATGATGAATAGCATACTAGGATCCCAAATTCCTATGTATCAATCCTCTTTAACCTCGAACCTCATAAATTTGACACAAGATTCAACTATGAAGATCAATATTCTTAATTTGTTTAATAATCCTTCTAGAGTAGAATTAAACTTATTTTTGCATGTAAACCGTCTATATTTCTATAACAGATGCAAACATATAAAAATGAATTAATAGATTTGTGAATACTTAAATATCACGTAAAGTATAGCGATATATTTCTATTCACTATCGGAGTCCACGACGATTGATACTATGTCTAACTTATTTTCAATTTTTCAAGGGTAAAATGAGGAACAAAACTCATACAACTATTGCGCATATACTTCAATCATTCGAGAATTGAAAACATGTTTTGAATGTCAAAAATAAATAAAATCAAGGATTAAATATTCATGATATAAGGTTCATCGTAAATCTTAGCAAAAAAAATATTTAACAGCTCATAATGTTGGAATTAAATAAATAAGTGAAATGATATCACCAATAAATTGATGGAATGTAATTAATTCTCAAATTTCTTCCACGATTGTTGATGAATTACTGCGCAAAGAAATATGAAATTATTTCTTCAGCTATTGTTGTCTGTCTTCTCTGCGTGTATGTTCCAATTTATGGCCAGCCTTTTGTCTAAATTTTGGCCGTCTATTTCCAATTTGTTTCTTCCCACAGCAGCCGCCAATCTCCTCCAATTCTGCCTCTGTATGCATGTAAAAATACTCTACTCCCAGTGTTTCATTTTCAATGTGTGCATATATATATATAAGAAATTAAATATCATTCATTTAAAAAGTAAAACAAAGTTTAAAATTTCAATAATCAGATATTAATTAAATTTTATTTGTTGAGTGAACTTAATAGATGTCGGACTCACTTGTGCATGCGTAAGCTAGATTCAACACGTAAATACAGATCAACAGTCGAGATCACTCAAAAATTAGACGTGGGAAAAGCTCAACGACAAGAGACGTTTTCGTTCGGATTCCGGCGAGATATCCGGGATACGATTGTATAATGATAATCAATCGTCATGAACTCAGTTTAAAGATTGCAAACCAATGTATGAGAATAAAACAAGTTGCTCCAAGTATCTAGAGTTGCATTAGTCCTCAATTGTTACATGGTGGGAGTATTTATAGTGTTACAAATAGAATGGTAACTCTTGCATGAAATTACACGTGGCCTCATCCTCTCGGTCGAAGCATCAAATCCTAGTCATCATGTTGACTTTCCTAACTTTACAAAGCATTTAATGATCTTACATCCCATTGACAAGACAAGACACAAATACACTTTTTACAAAGGTCACATCAATCATTCAAATAAGATTTCTGTAATAAACTCAATATCTCTGCACATGGACCATCACTATCTAGGTGGAGCCTCGGATGTGAGCCGCTTTGGCATGTCTACCTCATATTATGGCCACGTGACAATGCTAGTAGCAAGTCAAAAAAATATTTTATGCGTGGACTCTAGTAATAAATGATACCTTCTTGGGTATCACAAAAAGCTTTAAAATTTCTGTTTCATCATACTAGTTCCCCAAGTCCAGGCAAAGATATTTATAATGTGCGTGGAATTGATAGTTTATTTAGAACTGGCTCATTACGAAATAAAGAATACCAAACTACCGAGGCTAATTTACTTTGATCGACCTTGATATTGGTGCAATGATTTAACAGTTTCGAACATTACCAAGACGAGAAACAGTTGAAGAGGTACAACTTCCAATACACGTACGACCGTCATATTAAATGTGCAATGATGGCTACACATTTTTGCGACAAGGAATAACGTGTCGAGGCAAGCACGTGATATCATGAATTAATTTGAGGTGTTGGTGAAATAAACCATTTGAATTCTACGGCTCATATGTAGCATAGGATTGGACACTTCAGATTCAATGGGCCTTGATCCAACGACCAGGATTAATTCTTGTTTCATATAAAAGCTAAAATCATGACATTTTGAAGCTTTACTTTTGCAAAAATCACTCGCATTCTCTCAAGTTTTTGAAGTTTTCCACCATCTTGTTCTCTGGCAATCGTTCTTAGAGCTTTCCTTCTAGATATTTTGTTGCGACATCATTTTCACAATCTTTCATCGCTTTCTATAATTCTTCCTCACTTTTCCTCACTTTTTAATTGACTATGAGGCGTCGAGGGTAGTTATAGTGGTTAGGTTCGGGGGAGAGTCAGTATCTGAGGGGTCAAAAGAATGGTACATCATGAGTGAGGAGCCCATAACTATGAGGCAGGTTGGGGGACTGCCAAGATTCCTTCCACCATAACCTTCACAAAACTAACCGAACTTAGGCAAAAATACTGGAGCCCCCCCATTAAATTGAAATATTAGTTCCCGAAGCCCATGAATGTACCTATTTTCAGAGGTCGAATTGTGTGGCAGTCAGTGAATCCTGCTCAAAGCAAGAATGCATCTACTTCTGCACCCATTTTTTAGGATGGTATTGAGGACCTCCATGTTGGCTCCAACTCAAGTTTTACCAAATGAGATGAGCCAACTAGTTGGAGCCCATTTCCTTTGGAAGGAGGTGTCCCTAAGCGAGGACATGCCTCTGTACGTTTTTCAAACAATCTTCCAGCCCTGCGTACTATGGAAAGATGACTCCAAGGGATGGTATTACTTCACTCCCTAGGGGGCTCATGCTCCTTTTGTCATGGAACTTTCTTCCTCCATCAAGGGCTGGAAGGAGTCATGGTTCTGGATCAGGGGTAGGTGGCAGATGGTGGAGGGTGACACTGTCCTAGCTTGCACAGTACCGACCCAGTACTATGAAGCACGTGAGTGCCTCACCTTACATACTTTCAATTTATTATTTGTAACGTATACTAATCACCATCTTGTTTGTAGATTTTTGTTCACGGTTCGAACTCCACGAGACAGAGTGGAAAGTGATTAAAGACATTCATGAACGATCCCTGAAGCTTTGGAGCTTCGACCACCTCATCGACCAAAGCAGATACTTCATAGATTTTGGACTAATGGCCTTTAGGGATATGAATCTCTATCACTTTCCTTTGTTTTACCTTTTTACGGGCTTCTAATCTTCTTTTTGGTGTATGCAGATAAACCCAACTCCTAACATGGCCATAATTCTAAAGGCCACATGTCTGACTGGTGCCAGAGCTCTAAGGCCCTCATCCTCTGGTGCCAAGCATGTGAAGAATAAACTGGACCACCTCCGCAAGGACCATGCTAAGAAAAACACTAAGGATGAGGCTCCAAGAAGGCCTAGGGAGCCTTTGACAAGGGTAAGGGAAAAGAGAAGGAGCCCATGAAGAAGAGGTGGTTGGTCCACATTGGTGGGATTCCAATGAAGTTTGGGACTACTGTGTCCCATCCCAGAAAAGATGTTCCCCCTTCGCCCAAGCTCATGGAGTCTACGATGAAAGCGGAAAGGATCAGGAAGTCCAATGAAGAGGCTTAGAAGTAAGAAGCTCATGTCTTTGAGGGTTCAAAGAGGTCCCTTGCTAAGAGGACGTCGGGAAAAGTAGGGTGGTTCCTAGCTGGACGAGATGAGAGGATTGCCTCTACAATTGTCGAAGTATTACCACCCGAGGTTTAAGACATAATAGAGAACTTTTATAAATATTGGACGGATCGGTGATAGCTACATGTGTCCACCTGTGACGCGATGAACCTCACTTTGGCACTTATGAGTCAAAGTTCCAGGGATTTCGGAGTGGCCTTCGAATGTCAGGAAGCTTTATCTGACATTCAAAGGATAAATAAGGTCTCGGTGGATAAACTTACTGTTGTCGAGGAAGAAATAAGGAAAATAAATTCTGAGGCTGAGTTGTTGAGGGCCCAATGAATTGAAGACGAGGTGAAGCTGACATCTGCCTTAGCAGAGATAGGGGCTTTGAAAAAGGAAGTCTATGAGTCCAGTGCAAAGTATCTTCTTTAACCAAGAAGGTCGAGACCTCAAATAATTATCAAAAGCTCACGACTGAAGCTCTGGAGAAGGCAAACCTTGAGCATGCTGGGTACAAAGATGCCAACCAGTTTATGGAAAGCCAAATAAAGTACTATGTGGATGAGGCAAAGAGGGCTGAAGCTGAGGCTCAATAGGCTGGGGAAGAAGCGGTTAAGCATTATATCGCCAACTTCCACTTGACTGAAGAGTACCATCATTTCACCATCTATTGGCGAAGGTTCACTTATGCAGAGGTGGTAGGAGAAGTGAAGGAGCTTTACCCTAAACTCGACTCATCTGAACTGAGGACATAGTTTATGGATGAAGTGCTTCATACCCCCGCTGAGGAAACTACTGAAAAGGTTGATCAAGAGGAAACTCTTACTAAAGAAGCTTCGAGCCAAGTATCAACTGAAGTACCTACCAATGAGGTGTTGGCAACCCAGCCACATCAACAGTAGCATAGTTTATATTCACATTTTGTAATGCCTTCGGCCCCAAGTGTAATTAACTTTTCTTCAATGAATGGTACTTTTGCAACTTTTTTACTACTATTGCAACTTTTGCAACTTTCTTACTTCAAGTAAGGCAGCCTTGACAAATAATTAAATAATTTGAACAAACATGCTCAAGTAATAATTAAATAAGTGTTTACTCGCCAATGACTAACATACCTCCCTCCCAAGTTATAGTTAAATAAGTTGGCTAAAGGACTTTAACTTGGTGTTTTTTTAGAGCGTTTTGCTTACTTTTTGATATCCTTCGATGACGTTCAACTTCATTAAGGAAGACTTGCGATGTACACCTCAGAGTTCAAACGAGGTGATTCCTTTATGGATCTGATCCTTTCCTCCGAGGCGCTCACGCTTCCTTACATGGTGGATGGTTCATCCATGTAAAGGCTTCTTTCTTGGTGTTCAGTTTTGCCAAGGCGAGACATGTGATGTACACCTCGGAGTGTAAGTGAGATAATCCCTTTGGGGATCTGATCCTCTCATCCGAGGTGCCCACGTTCCTTACATGGTGGATGGTTCGTCCATGTAAAGACTTCTCCCTTGGCATTCAGCTTCGCCAAGATAAGGCATGTGATGTACGCCTTAGAGTGTAAGTGAGGTAATCCCTTTGGGGATCTGATCCTCGCATCCGAGGTGCCCACGCCTATTCGTATAAACTTTACTCTTTACATCTTTAGACAAAACGTTTATTTATTTGCAAAGGCTAGGTAAAGGCTTCCATCTATTGATTACATTCATTGATAATACATCCTTAAATACTCGACATTCCATGGATAGAGCTGAACCTTCCCATCTGTATCTTTGATCCAATAAATGCCAGGTCGGATCTTTTCCTTGATACGGTATGGTCCTTCCCAACTGGGCCCTAAAGTGCCTACCCTTGACTCTTTAGAGGACAAGAACACTCTCCGAAGTATCAAGTCATTTATCCAGAAAGACCTCTTCTTGACTTTAGCGTTATAATATAGAGTCATCTTCATTTGATATGCTACCAATGTCAATTGGGAGTCATCTCTTTTTTCCTCAAGGAAATTGAGCTCACACCTTCTAAGCTTGTCATTCGATACCTTGCTAAAATGCAATCTTCGTGGGGAGGGCAAACCAACCTCTACAAGCCTCAATGCCTCAGTACCATAGGCCATTGAGAAAGGAGTTTCTCTAGTTGGAGTCCTACTTGTAGTTCGGATTGCCCATAGCACATGTGGCATTTCATCTACCTAGGCTCATTTGGTTGTGCTGAGCTTCCTTTTCAAAGTATGTTTTATAGTTTTATTCACAGCTTCGACTTGTCCATTAGCTTGGGATGGTGGGCAGTAGAAAAGTGTTTCATAATTCTAAGCTCCTCACAAAGGTCCCTCACATTTTTGTTGTCAAACTATTTTTCATTATTTGAGACAATTGAGTAGGGAATTCCAAACTGGCATATGATTTTCTTCCTCAAGAAATTGGAAGTATTGGCTTTGGTGATCTTCACCAAAGGTTCAGCTTCCACCTATTTCATGAAATAATCAATTGCAACAATGGCAAAACTTGCATTTCCTCTGCCCTTAGGCAAGGGACCTATGAGGTCTACGTCCCATTTGCTGAAGGGCCAAAGGCTGGATACAGCAGTTAGCTCCTGAGATGGTTGTCTTTGAATAGGAGAGAAACGTTGACATTTGTCGCATTTCGTACAAGCTGAATGACATCCTTTTTCAAGGTGGGCCAATAGTATCCCTACCTTAGTACTTTTCGTGCCAATGCAAGTCCTCCCGAGTGTTTGCCACAAACGCCTTCGTGAATTTTGCGGAGTATATAAGTTGCTTCCTCCCCTCCAACGTACCAAAGGAGGGGAGAGGAAAACCATCGCTTGTATAAAATATCATCTATGAAAACAAAATGAGCAGACCTTTTTCTTAACTTATAGGCTTACTCTTTGCTGTCGAGTAAGACCCGATCTTTCAAATATGCTACAATAGGTTGCATCCAGGTGGGAGTTCCTTTCACACACATCACCTCTTCCGTAGTGATGGATGGTCTCGAAAGATGCTCTATTGGCACTATCATTAATAATTCTCAATGCGTGGGATTTGGGCTAGCTCGAACTTTTCAAAGGATAAAAGTAGGTCCATCACTAGTTTGAGGTATGCAGCCATGTCTTTGTCCCTGGCTATAAAGCTGTCGTTAACCTGTCCAACAATAAGTTGTGGATCGCTGTTGATGAGAAACCTCCTAACTTGCATTTCTTTGGCTAATCTGAGTTCAGCAAGCAACGCTTCATATTCGGCCGTATTGTTGCTGGCCCTAAATCTGAACCTCACTATACAGTTTAACTTGTGGCCCTCGGGCTCATCAGGATCACTCATATCCCTGAGCATGCATCTTCAGTCGACCCATCTACAAATAAATCCCATGTGGAGGGGCTCGACGGGATCCATAGTCTCATCCACTTCAGGGGTATTGGTAAATTCTGCCATGAACTCCGCTATGGCTTGGCCTTTGATAGTTGTTCTTGCCTTAAAGAGAATTTCGAACTAGCTTAACTCTACTACCCACTTCAACAACCTCCCCGAGGTATTAGGTTTTTGAAGCACTTGTCTAAGCGGGAAATTTGTCAATACATGAATAGTGTGGAATTTGAAGTCTGAATCTAATATGCTTATAGTGTGTTATGATCGCATGTTGTCCGTTAATTATAATTTAGGAAAGTTTGCTAGAATGTAACCAGTAGAGATATTGAATTTATTACAAAAATCTTATTTGAATGAATGACGTTACCTTTGTAAAAAGTATATTTGTGTCTTGTCTTGTCAATGGAATGTAAGAGCATTAAATGCTTTGTAAAGCTAGGAAAGTCAACATGATGGCTAGGGTTTGATGCTTCAACTGGGAGGATGAGGCCACGTGTAATTTCATCTAAGGGTAATCATTCCGTTTGTAAAACTATAAATACCCACCATGTAACAATTAAGGACTAATGCAACTCTAGATACTTGGAGCAACTTGTTTTATTCTTCTACATTGGTTTGTAATCTTTAAACTGGGTTTATAGCGATTGGTTATCATTATACAATCGTGTCCCGCATATCTTGCTAGAATCCAAGTCGAAACGTCTTGTATCATTGAACTTTTCCCACGTCCAATTTTTGAGTAATCTCGACCGTTGATCTATATTTATGTGTTGGATCTAGCTTACACATGCACGAGTGAGTCCGACATCTGTTAAGTTCACTTTTTGGGATCAACAGATTGGCACCGTCTGTAGAAATCCACATTAAAACTGCGAGCAACCCCTTAAAAAAGGCTTTCTAAGAAAATAGTTTAGGTATCCCTCTTGAAAAATGATTTGTTCTTGAAAAGGAAAAGAGAAAGCCCCCAAAAGTTGGAGATGATTTAAGTTTTAGGCTTGGAAAGTGATGAGCTCAGATGTTGATGCCCCCTCCTAGGCGTGTAAGGGAAAGCAATGACGAAGTCCCCGCCACAACTGCCCAGTGGGTCAGAGTCAACCTCACCACCATCACAGACGATGTGGAATGAGGATGGTAGCCCAACTCACTAGAGAAATAGCCACTATGGCAGCCAACATGAGAAGCATTAACAACCAAAACCTAGCGATGCCGGAGCTATTGAGGTAGATACAAGGCCAATGAGGGCATCTGATCCATTCTTTGCACCCCAAGAACAATACCAACAAGAAGATGAGTTACAAAGCCAGAGAGTTCATCCTCCTAGACATGCCAGGAGAGTTAGCCCCATTGAAAGGAAAGTGGGGGTTGATGTTTCTTCCAATTATGCTTCTGGACGACCAATCGAGGCCCAGTTCAATATGGAAGACAACTTCCCCTTGGAGTATAGGCTAGATGATAGACCTGGGAGATCTAATAGTGTGTTTGATCGAATTAGTCCAGCTGAACCGAAGCACAAGCAGTATCATGAAATCCCAGAGTCTCGGAATAGGCCACAGCCCCCACCTTCTGAGACTTGGCAACTGGAGGAAAGGCAAGGACACATTTCCCGTGTTGTCCCACCTAGAAATGGGCGTCAAAGGAGGGACGAGGAGGCGGGTACTAGGCATGACTCTACACCACCACCTAGGTATGAAGCAGATGAACCTCAGCGATCATGCGATTTGAATGATGATGATGAGAAATTCTCATTTTCACAAGAATTGAGATATACCCAGGTGCCGAACCATTATGTGATGCCCACGATGCCAAAATACAATGGGAGAGGTGACCCGACTAAACACTTGAATCGTTATGAAACACACATGAGCCTGAGAGACATTATCCCTACTGTGAAATGCAGAGCTTTCCACTTACATCTCAGCAGAGCAACTGAGATTTGGTACAGTAAGTTACCACCTGAGAGTATCAGAAGTTGGCCAGAATTCAAAAGCACTTTCTTGAAAAGATTTGCAATAAATAAAGGAGGATAAGCCCCAGTTTAGCGTCTCCAAGACATGAGGCAATAGCCTGGAGAAACTTCGAAGAGCTTCTTGTCCCACTTTACAGATTATATGACATATTGTGTTCAAGTTACTGATCGTGAGGCCTTGTCAGCATTGAGAGATGGCTTGAATATGAATACCCTGTTTTGGAGATATGTACAAAATCAGGATCCCACTACTTACGATACATTACTATAAGTGATGAGGCAGAAATTATCAATGAAGAGTTGATTGATAATAGAAACAGGGCCAGTAGTAGAAGGCCTCCAACCTCAGTAGAGGCAGCGTGGAAGATGACCTACATCTCATTTGATAGATCACCAATGGAACCAGTCCAGTAATGAAATTGTCCCCAGCTCATGTCGTGGATCAGGACAAGCACTTGCCACGGCCACTTTAAACGTTGTGCCCACGTTGGCCTATGAGGATGTACCTACGACAAACCCTCAACAAACTGATTATACACAACATGCCCCCCGTAGAAGATGTGGCCGAGGGTGAACCCCCTCGAGTACTGTACATACCATCATTCTTACCGCCACAATACAGCGGATTGTAGGGATATCGCCCAGCAGCCAAAGGTGGCGAATTCTCGAAATGACCATCGGAACAACTTTCAGTAGAGAAATAGGCCCCCCTATGCATGATGAGGTCACTCCCCACCATCGGGGGGTATCTCCCAGATTGAGAAGGGAGCATGAAGATGATAGAACGAGGGACGGACAACGATAGCAAAGAGGCCATCAAACCCGAATGGAGAAATCTCCCATCCATGAGATTGACACAATCTTCGAATGCCCTTATGTCGATGGAGAAACAAAGACTTCCCAAAATAATTATACCAGAGAGGCAAAAGGCCATCCATTAACTAGTTATATAATGGACGGTAGTTCCCGAAGAAATCAATCGCCTCCCATTGTATTCACTCGTGGTAGCTCGAAATGGGCTAAAACGGATGTTAGTGGACAATGGCAACTCCATTAACATTCTATTCGGAGCTACTTTTGACAAAATGATTTTGGATCACAAGTTGACTCCCATCACCACCCCCTGTATAGCTTAACTGGAGATATCATAATTTCGAGAGGTAAAATTACACTTGCAGTGGAGATAGGAGAGCCACCCCAATAAACTTTGAACTTTATGGAATATTTTATTGTTGATAGTAGGTCCACTTACCATGGAGTATTAGGAAAGATCTGGGAGTTGTTACCTCCATCTACCACTTGTACATGAAATTTCTTACCGAACATGGAGTGGCAACGGTAAAATGTGACTAGAGAGGATTATGGGAGTGCTACATAAACTCTGTTAGAAAGGCTGAACCCAGAGACGTCAATGTGGTAACAGTTAACATGAACATGGTAGACATTCCCAAAGAAGCGCATATGCTCGACGAGATCGACCCCTACATTATTGAAACTAAGTCCCAAATAGCCCCGATAGAGAAGCTGGAGAGCTTCCCAGTGGACCTACCTAATCCCACCAAGTTGCTACAGGTGGGAAGGGGCCTATTGCCAGAAGTTAATGAAAGACTCAAGAACTTCCTATGTGAGAATCGGGATGTTTTTGCATGGAGGCAAGAGGATATGGTAGGTATTGGCCCTGAGGTCAGTTGCCACCATTTGAAAATTGATCATAAGATTGCTCATGCATAGACAGAACAAAAGAGCTCTAAATCCAAAGCCATATGAAGCCCTGAAGGAAAAGGTATAGAAATTAATCAAGAATGACTTCATCAGGGAGGTCATATACCCGAAGTTGGTCTCCAACCTGGTCTTAGTGAAGAAACAAAACGGAAAATGGACGGTGTGCATTGACTTTTCCAACCTTGACAAAGTTTGTCCTAAAGGCAGCTTCTCCCTCTCCAGGATAGATCAACTAGTAGACTCCACCGCGGGACATGAATTATTGAGGTTCATGGATGCCTACTCCAGTTACCAAACTCTCATGTACCCGCCTGATGAGGGGAATGCCTCTTTCATCACAAACATGGGGATCTATTGCTATAAAATGATGTCTTTCGGATTACAAAACGCAGGAGCCACCTATCAAAGGCTCGTTAATAAAATGTTTGTCGATCTCCTTTGCAACATGATAGAGGTCTATGTGGATGACATGCTCGTCAGGAGCTTGAAGGCGAGCTTGAAGGCACTACCCAATTACCAGTTTACTATATTAGCAAAGCTTTGTTGGCACCTGAAACCCGTTACCTAGATATGGACAAGCTAACCTTGGCATTGATCACTGCGTCCTGGCAGTTGAGGCCCTACTTCTAAACTTTATTTCTTGGTTTTGATATGTGACATAATTAATCTCTTAGTTTTGTATTTTTCACCCCTTTCCACTTTTTCATTTTTATTGGGCCATTAAGAAGAACCTTCCGAATGGTCTATAGGCTGTTTATGAGCTTTAGCATTGAACAAGCCCAATACAGTTACTTCAGTCCTAATTCTAATTCATACAGGGTAATTATATTCACAGAACAATTTTTATTAAGGAAATTCTTTTTGTACATAGCATTTTATATAATGGGTGCCATAATTAATAAATGACGGCCCCCTATTGGGGACGTCTGCGGAGCCATCATTTGTCTATTATGACACACATTATGGATGCCTAGCCTAGTATAACCTTTTATTAATGACATCACATTTTAATTTCATGTAAAGTCATCATTCTTTGTTCACTGTATAGTTTTTGTCCATACTTCTTTTTCATTGAATTTTTATCTTCAACGTTATATTAATTAGTAAATTGTATCTTTGATGATGATTTCAATTTTTTTTTCAAGCTTAAAATGAAAAGAAATATTTTGTTACACTTATGCATTTATTATTTTTTTTAAATGTAATTGAAAAATAAGTTATTTTACTTTTCTGAATGGACTTGTTTGATAGAAATTGATGCTACCAAAATTCGCACCTGCTAATTTCTCGAGCTTGACGGTCGAGAACGAACACAAATGAGATCTTCCAGTACCTGAAACAAAGGCACCGAGGTGTAGCTTCGTTGCCCCTCCGATGCTTAAATCAGAAAGAGTATTCGAGAGAAAATATATGTAAAAACATACCTGAATAATGTATGAGAATGATATATTTATAGAGGTAGATAGTGGAGTTCTAGAAGGACTCATTTTCTTATTTTTAGGAAATGTTGTTGAGATAAGTGTTGTATAGAAGTCTCATTCCCTATCTGAAGTACCTGCACGAAAAGAGTCTTTGTTGACCTAGAACTTGTGAACAACAGCAATTGGATGGGGTTAGGATTCTTTGTGGATGAGGGCTAATACGCTTGATCACGGAGTGTTTTGGCATTGAACAAGTAAATTTCTCGAGCATTACTACCCCGATGAGGGCTAATGTGATTTTTTAGGCGATCCGTGTAGCCTGTCCTCGAGCTAGATTGAGGACCATACATGCCTGAGGACTAAGGTCCCTTAGTTGAGAAAGGGGGCCATTGGAAGCCTCATGCTCAAGATGACTCCGTGAATGATCACATCACTGGCCCCCGTGCATCCATTCCTAGAGCTCGAGAATTAGGTGTGGATGCAAGGTAAGCTCGGTGATATACAGTTATCGAGTGGATATTCATCTTTTTGGACAGGCTCAGAGTAGTTCGACGACAAAGCTATTGGCTTTAAATGATCGAGTGATATGATCTGGGATGCGCCGCAATTATCAAGAATCCGAAGCATGTTGGAGAGAGATTTGAGCCAAGTCTGAGACTTCAAAGAGATGATAAAAGCTATACATTTA
>CAIGRH010192980.1:0-14902 GCA_903798295.1 Fraxinus nigra
GTTGGTTGGGTTGGTAGATTTGGAACGATTTGTCAAAAAAAATTAAAGTCATCTAAATTTCTATTATACTAAATTCGGATAATCAAGATTAAATAGTAAGTAAATAAATAAAATTATCTATTATCTTATTCAATCCTCATTAGCCGAGCTTACAAAGAACAAAGTGCATTTGACATTACATGGAAAACTTATACTACATTTATTGTAGGAAGGATAGTAAGCTCCTCGTCTAAAATGCACCAAGGAATTATGGTTACATTATACACTCATATATTTTTAGGTTCTTTTTACTTTTTAAGCATTTTATTTTATTTCTTTTTCTTTTTCTTTTTCTTTTTATTTTTTAAAGTAGGCGAGTCGGATTGTGCGGGTTTATTCGGTTTTCATGAGTTAACCTATAACTTAACCTGACCAGCTTACACAGCCAATCCACCTAACCCATATAAAAACAACAAAAAAATCAACCCAAACCGGTCGGGTTAGTTCAGTTTAAACGAGTTCGGTCGGATTTTGCCCACCCCTAATTATGCATCATGAAGGTATGTTCTGCATTGAACATTTACTTAGTGACAAAAACTTCACTTTAGAGACAATAGTGTGCTCAATATTAAACTATGACTACTTAAGGAAAATAAAGAAGTAATGTCCACACGTAACAATCCAAGTGTTGATATGAGCTTTAATAGCCAACACGTTGCGACCTTGTTCTAATCCCAGTTTCTTAAGCGTATTGAAAATAAGCCCAATTCTCATAAGTGAAATCTATCAAAAGTGCTCCTATGACATTTGCACCCCGCTCAAAAGAGTTATAGATTTCATTAAGAGTTTTTTTAAAGAACTCAACATCCAAAAACATCACCAACATGATAAGGATGATAATAATAAGATAAATAAATAGATAGTACATTTCTTGCAACCACCATATGATTCGTTTTTCCCATTAAACCCAGTTCTCAAGATCTCTAATCCCTGGGTTGGGTATCGTCATACTTGACTCTTGTTTATATGGGATTCAATCCCATCCCCCTCAATGTGCTCCAAACCTTTTTCTTGACAAATCCTTTGTTAATGGATCTGCAAAACTATTACAAGATTTCACGTAATCAACATTTATGATGCCATTTACTTAGATAAGAACTTACAGTACTGTGTTTTCTCTTGATATGTCTGGATTTACCGTTAGAATAACAATTTTGTGCTCTACCAATTGCTTCAGTGCTATCACAATGAATTAACATAGATGGAACTGGTTTTTCCCACAAAAGAATTTTTCATAATAAATCTTTTAACCAATTTGCTTACTCACTTGCCAATGTCAAAGCTATAAGCTTTGTTTCAATAGTTGACTTAGAAATAATGGTTTTTCTTAGATTTTCAACATATAACACCACCACCCAATGTAAAAATATAACGGTTTATTTCTTAGATTCTCAAAATATAGCATTACCACCCAATGTAAAAATAAGTAGTGGTAGAGGAGAATCTCCTGATAAAGTATTCCAATCGGCATCACTGAATCCTTCAAGTACAACATGATACTTTTTATAAAACAAGCCATAATTTTTGGTACCAGGTAAATATTTCATTAAACGATCTATGTCATGCCAATGCTCCCTTCCTGGCTTGCTAGTAAATCTGCTAAGTATTCCTACTGTATATGCGATGTCTGGTCTAGTACAATCAATTGCATAACGCAAACTTCCAATTATGCTAACATACTCATTTTAATTAATCACATCATTTTCATTCTTCACAACAAATAAGCGAACGCTAGAATCAAACGGAGTAGCGACATGCTTGCAATTATAATAATTATATTTTTTCAACATTCTGTCAACATAATGCGACTAATCAAGAAAAATGCCATCGCCTATTTTTGTTGTGTTTTTCATACCTAAAATGAAATTAGCCTCACAAAAATCTTTAATATCAAAATGTTTACAGAGCATGTTTTTTTGTCTCGTTTATAACATCCAAATTTGAACCAAATATCAACAAATTATCCACAAAGAGATTAACCGTGACAAATGAATTTTCAGAAGAACTGTAATATATGCACTTATCACACTTGTTGGTTTTAAAAATATTTTTAATCACGCAGGAATCAAACTTTTCATGCCACTGCTTAGTTGCCCGTTTTAAGTCATATAGAGATTTATTCAGCTTACACACTTTGCTTTCTTGTCCTGACTCTACAAAACCTTCGGGCGATCTATATGAATTTCCTCATCTAAATTTCCAATAAAAATGTAGTTTTTACATCCATCCAATGAATTTCAAGATTTTAAATTGCAACCACTGCAACCAACAATCTAATAGATGTGACTCTAGTTGTCGGAGAAAAAGTATCGAAAAAATCAAGGTCAACTTTTTGTTTAAATCCTTTTGCAACAAGTCTAGTTTTGAATTTATCGACTGTATCGTCTAGTTTATATTTCTTTCCAAGGACCTATTTACAACCAATAGTTATACAACCCGGTGATAATTCTACCAATTTCCAAGTGTTGTTGGAGATTAGAGAATCTATTTCATCATTTACGACATCTTCCCAAAATATAGCATTAGGTGAAGTAAAAGCTTCTTGTAAAGAAAATGGAGTCTCCTCAATATTGAAAACATAGTAGTCAGGGCGAAAATCTTTTTCAACTCTAACTCTTTTACTCCTTTTAGGTTCAATTTCGAAATTTTATTGGTTTCAAAAAAGAGCAGAAGAACTTGTTTGTGATAAAATATTTTAACTTAATTCTTCATCCCCACTATTTTTGGTTTTGAAAGGAAATTTATCCTCGTGAAAAGTAGCATCACCCTACTAAATAATAATATTATTTTCAATACTAAAAATCTGTATGTGTTACTATTTATTTCATGTCCAAGAAAAACATAAGTGGAAGTTCTAACACCCAATTTTGGTATCGTAAGATCTGTTAACCTTACAAAAGCTAAATAGCCACAAATCCTTAGAATTCCCAACTTTATACATTTTCTACAACTCAAAATGTGTGAATTTTGTTTCCTTTTGAGGCACCCTATTCAACACATAACATCCAGTTAAAATTGTTTCACTCCAAATATTTGAAAAAGCACCTGACTCAATAAACATGTCATTTGTCAAATCAATCAAAATTCTATTTTTTCTTTTAGCTATACGGTTAGATGCATGTGTGATGTGACTACGGTGGAGTAGTCTAATGACTTATTCCCAAAGACCGAACAAAAGAATTAAAATTAATAGAATCATACTCTCGGCCTCTATCACTTCTAAGTTCTAAGTCTTTTAATTTTTCTATCGAATTGATTTTTAACTTCTTGGAGGAAAATTTTGAATTTATCAAAAGCATCACTTTTATTTTTCAATAAATAAAACTAAGTATGTTTTGAAAAATCATCAATAAAAGTGATGAAATATTCGTTTCCTCCATGAGTTAAAAGATGAATAGTTTCAATTCTCCATTTTTTTAATTTTTATTATTTTATTGGAAAAAAATATAAAATTATAATTTTGCCCTATTCAAAATAATGATCAAATTAATTTTTCTGGTTTGATTGACGAAGGAATGGACGGATTCTCCAGCTGCAATTGAGATTAAAGGTTAGGGACCCATTTGTAAAAATGAAATATTTAGGTATAGTATGCAAAAATTAAAAAGGTTTGAGACACGACTTGCAATTCTCCCTTTTTGTTTCATCAAATGCAATCTCAGCCGTCCAAAAACGAAGATTCCAAATGTATGGCCATGTTTGGAAGTGAATCAGAGAACAATCTAGCATCACCTCAAAGAGATTCGAATATTTGAGCTTCAAATCAACGTTGTCCCAATCGAAATAATCTTTTTAAAAAGATTTACGTCATATAAAAAATATTATTCAAAAAAAAATAAAAATTGTATGTATACATGCGTGTAAATACTGTAAATCTTCAATAAATAAATATTTATAAATTAATAGAGTTTATTATATATGTGTGGATTAAAATCAATTTTTTTTTTTATAGATTTTGAGTAAAAAAATGGGATTAAAATTAATTATTGACTTTAACTTAAATTAAAATCTTGATTATAATTTCTACCAAAGGGATATAATATAAAAATATTTTAAAGGATAAGAAATAATTTATAAGTTATTAATTAATATAGGTTTAATTGTATGTAATAGCTTTCAACAAACCGTCCCATGCGTCGGTATTTTAAGTGTAGATTTAGTCGAGGACATGTGGCGGAGAAACATAAGCTAAACCAACTCCACAGTCAACGAATACACACACCCCAGCGTGTATCTGTGTGTAAAAGGCGCCTTTTTAATCCCCACAAGGGCCACAACCCTTACCTGAAAAGTATCTCTTACAATCCAACTCTTCATTTCTACGAACCCTCCAGAAATCAAGGGAAGGAAGAGATTTGTGAGTTCAAATCCATCTGATTTAAAGTTTCTGATTCTTATTATCCTATTCTAACTCTTTAAATTTTAGATCTGGATGTCTGTTTTATATGTGTGAATTCGTACGTGTTTAGTTACCCGGATTCAAACATGAATTTTATGGGATTTTTTTTCTTCAATCTATTTCTTATTTAATTTTTAGTTTTCGCTAAAACGGGAATCTAAAGCATTTTAACGTTTATTATCTGTTTAGCTATTTTGGATTGAAGTTAATTAAGAGAAATGCTAAGGTACTTTCGCCTGAACCAGTGCATAGATTTGGTCCCTGATTACCAGGCGCCAGAGTTCGTGTGGGTTTTATCATAGGTGATAACATAATTTGTGCATTAGCATTCCATTGGAGTTATTTGTGTTAGAGTTTGAATAAATTTTAATGTAACCTTTGTTTCGTGAAAATGATATGAGGATTTCTGCACTGTTTGTGATACATCTTTCGTGATGCACCCTGACAACGCAATTTGTGAATTGGAATTCTATTTTAGTTATTTCTGTTTTAAGTAAATTTTATTGTGAAATTTCCTTGAATGATAAGATATTTCCTGAAAATGATACGATGAAGTAATGAACTCTGCACTTTTTGTGATACCTAAAATGTGATAAATAGCAACATAAAAACATTTCATGATCAATGAGCCTTTAAAAGACCGATGTTGCTAAGAATCTAAAATTTCTTATAACATTTGAAGCTTGAAATATAAATTTGATTTGCTTGGTTAATTTACATGTATTGTCGATAGCAAAACTTGGGGAAGCTTTATTCAAGGTCGGTTTGCCCTGCAAGGTGGCCGAGCTGGGAGGTTGGTCACCTTCAAAGATTCGGTGCTTCTGTCAGAAACGTGTCATTTAGGATAAAGTATAGTGAGTGATTACATGTAATTTTAGGGTTCAGGTTGCTAGTGTACTAAAGGCAACTATCTTCTTTTTTATAGTGCAAGTTAGTGGATGTCAAAATGCTGGGTTATAAGTCCCAAGGCCACTCACTGTGATCAGCATTGAAAGAGAAATGATTTGCTCTTTTTGAAGTTACTTCATTGGTAAACTGGGGCTATAGTAGTATAATGTGTTTGCATGTGTTTCAAAAAAAAAAAAAAAAGTGTTTACGTCAATTTTTGTGTTATTCCATGTTATGGCACCTAACAGTCGTACATTTGAGTTTTTCCTCTGGCCACTAATTATGACCGAGCTGGTTTGGTACTGAGTTCTACTACAAAAACACGCCTGATATTTTAGATAACCACGTTTGCATATGAACTTCATATCTTTTTGAGCTAATGAGATGGTTGAGTTACGACTCAGCTCGGCTATTTGCCATTTTGTGTAACATCAACATGTATGAAATTACAATTTCTTACAATTCAATTTTATTAGATGTTAGAAATTGTTAGAGGATCAGTTTTCTTTTTCTTTTTTTTTTTTTAAAAAGGGTGAACTCCAAAAATGCAACGGATATGATGACTATTTGATGGTGACTAAACTTTTAACGTATCATATTTTGCACTGTCATTCATGTATCAAAATCCTCATTTGTTTTGATTGAAGTAGCTACAAACATAGATTCTATACAAGTTCAATTCCTGGCTATCTTCTTTACTTGATCATGTGTTCTATTAAGGTTTATGCTCTCTCCATGATCTTTTTTTACATGAAAAATTGGGTATTTTCTTTCTTTTGGTTATTTCATTGTGAATCCTTCTTTTGGTCTGTTGTTAACAGCTCTGCTTCATCCGACTCTCATTTGTCGCAAACATTATCTTCTCCTCCGTTTCAATAAACTTTGGACAGCTGGGAAGATTATGGTGCTGATATTAAGCTTAGCCTTGTCACCTTAGCTTAATAGATTCATTTTATCTTTTTGAGATTGTTATATGTGAATTAAATCCTGATGTTTCATTCTCTAAACTTGTATTTTACTTGTATATAGATTGTCAAACAAGATTTGCCTATTTTTCTTTTTGACTTTAGCTATAAAGTAGGTCGTAGAAACTATTAATTCACTTAGCCAATTCTTAGTGTTGTTTTGACATGCTTCTAGAACTAATCTTAGTTACAGTTTATATACTTTGATTTGGCCTTAGTTTGTCGATATTGAAGTCTTATTCTACAGTGCACTGATAAAGTGATGGTTTTAAATTATATCTCTATTTATTTTTGCAGGTTGTAAGATGGCAGCAACATCAACTACCAACTTTTCAATTGGATCTGCTGTATCTGCCGGCTCCAAACTAGGCCCAATTTCACAGTCAAGGGCCTTTGGTATCAGATTCAATTCTACAAATTACTTACGGAGATCCAGTGGCCTTAAGACTGCTAACTCTGTGAGCTGTCAATCAAAGTCATCGTTCTTAGGCAGTGGAAGCAGTGCAGCTCTCAAGCGCTGTTACATTGGTAAAGCCCGAAAAGATAACATGAGATCTTACAGTCATGTTCAGCCTCAGGCATCTTATAAAGTAGCTGTCCTTGGAGCTGCTGGTGGTATAGGCCAGCCGTTAACACTTCTGATCAAAATGTCACCATTGGTTTCTGCGCTGCACCTCTACGATATAGCAAATGTAAAGGGAGTTGCAGCGGACCTTAGTCACTGCAACACACCCTCGCAGGTATTGGACTTCACTGGAGCATCTGAATTGGCTGCTTGTTTAAATGGTGTAAATGTTGTTGTCATACCTGCTGGTGTTCCAAGGAAGCCGGGAATGACCCGTGATGACCTATTTAACATTAATGCTAACATTGTGAAGACCTTAGTTGAGGCTGTTGCTGATAACTGCCCTGATGCTTTCATCCACATTATTAGCAATCCTGTTAACTCCACCGTGCCAATTGCTGCAGAAGTCTTGAAGCAAAAGGGAGTATATGATCCAAAGAAACTCTTTGGAGTTACCACCCTTGATGTTGTCAGGGCAAATACATTTGTTGCTCAGAAGAAAAACCTAAAGCTCATTGATGTTGATGTTCCAGTCATTGGAGGTCATGCTGGGATTACTATTTTGCCCTTGCTGTCAAAGACAAAACCATCTGTTACTTTCACTGATGAAGAAGTTCATGAGCTAACTGTCAGGATTCAAAATGCCGGGACAGAAGTTGTTGAGGCAAAGGTTGGTGCAGGATCCGCCACTCTTTCTATGGCATATGCTGCAGCACGATTTGTTGAATCCTCACTCCGTGCACTTGATGGGGATAGTGATGTTTATGAGTGCACCTTTGTTCAGTCTGACTTGACTGAGCTCCCATTCTTTGCTTCAAGGGTTAAGCTTGGACGAAATGGGGTTGAGGCATTGATTTCATCGGACCTCCAAGGTTTAACTGAGTACGAACAGAAGGCTTTAGAAGCGCTCAAGCCTGAGCTGAATGCCAGTATTGAGAAAGGTATTTCTTTTATTCAGAAGCAACCTGTGGCTGCCTAGAGTTTTACTACATCTTCAATCATCGAGAAGAAATAAGGTGTTTCAGCTTTTTCCGAATTTGCTGATGCTATCCAGTTTTGTAGACGACATGAAATGTGTTCCATCCCTGCACCAAACCCCCTCTTATTGCTTATTGAAGTGATTTTTATCGGAGAGAAATGAGTAACTGGTGTAATAGAATTTTGTTGTCATGTGAGTGAGTTATGTACTGCTTAACAACATTGCTTGGAATGATCTCTATGCATTCTCGACCAATATATCACCACGAGAAATTACAATCATCTACATAAAACTCATTAGATGGAAAGAGCATTGGGCAATATGTTAAATAATGTTAGATCACGATTGAAATGATTTGGCCATAAACTCATTGTTAAGACCATAATGTTTGGCAGATATCTAAACAAAGCATACAAGCGCATAAACGTAATGTAAGAAATTTGCATTCCGAAAGATTTACAGCATTTGTCTACATTACAGACCTTTAATTAAAAAGAAAAAAATCTTAAAAGGAGCACATTGAAGACATAAATTTCCAAATCACAGCATTTTTCTCCGTTTCAAACCTTTAATATTCACTTTGGTTGGTTTAAACTTTTTCCCAGGAAACCAACACGTTGATGAACGTTGTGAGCCCAAAAGGAAGTTGTAGCAAATGCGAAAGAAAATAGCATAATTTAATTCCGAAACACAATTTAGCAAACAAACAGCAATGAAAATCAGATTTCGCATAGCTTAGTAGTTTTGCAACATGATGTATAAAAATATCAGACGATGTTTCTTTCTACCCATACTTGTACTTGATATTTTTAATATTTAGAGGGTGTTTGATAGAGATTAAAATTGAAAATATAGTCGTTATTGTTGACTTTTATTAGACGGGTGGAACCTAATAACAGCCATATTTTCAATTTTAATTGAATTTTAAGCCGTACCAAACAGGCTCTTAATAAGCCCATTGCAAACAAAAAAGAGACTGTTGCCTCAATTTTTTCACCATCCTCTGCCACGGCCTCGACCACGTCCACGACCACCTCTTCCACCTCCAGACAATGCCTTATTGACACCGTCTTTCGTTTGCATGTTTTCTGGCAGGGGAAGTATGTGATCCACACACTTTCTGAAGCTGAAATCATCGACTGATTCATCATCCCTTATGAGGAAGAAGCAACGACTTCTAAACTGAGGATGGAATCGAACTTGGAAAGCTTGAATCCCGTTGCCAATCTTTTTCTCAGGCTCCAAATGACCTTTCTCGAGCAACTCCAGTAACACAATGTGCTCATACTGCAATATAGGGCAAGTAAAAGATAAGCAGATCAAGCCACATTCCTGGAAGCTTGCATCGAAAGTATATGCAAATCAACAGTTGTAACTCCTGTATTCCAGGTTAATTGCAAAACATCATCTCATTGAGTCCCCAGAGTAGCTGCTGCTGCAAAAAGGAACTCTACGCCCGCAATACAATGTTCACCATTATCCGACCAGAGACGGCCAACAAAATCCAAACTCAAGTTAAGACCATTAAATGATAGAGCTACAGTAAGAACAAGAAAAACTAGCTTTATTTCAAACTCCCTAATCCCTGCGTGGAAGGAATTCTGGACCAATAGTTCAACAGGACAACAAATTGTTCATGCAAAGATAATTCAGGAAATGATCAGAACAAGAATACTTGACACCGAGATACTTGACCTTGGTCCAATCAAAATGATTTGAGTTCTTACTCAGGTGGCCGTCTTTAAATTTTCACCTATATTGTCTAATGAAAGAACAGAAGCACTTTTGATGTTCTACGACCAAGACAACTCCAACAAACACCTATAACTCAGATAAAGACATCTGGTGCATGTATGATGTTGAATTCTAATGTAAATTCATAAAATTTCTGAATGTGAGCCTATGTTTGGCTTATGTTTATAAACACCCAAGCCACTTTATCACACATTTTCGATGGAGGACTTACAAGTATTATTACCCACTTATCCTCTACTCATTTCTATCTAAATAAACACTTCCCAAACATGAAGATTTGAGGAGAGAGCAGAACATTATAATTTAAACCTTATATTTTTATGGCAAAATGGCATTCAACTTCATGATTTAGATGCCAAACAAGTAGAAAGCTTTGATATGCAGCTTAATTTCATTATCAATACAAATTATCATGCCCTTGTCTGTGTCAAACCCAAAATGCAGGTATACCAATGAATTTAGACAACAGAAATAACATACACACATATATATACAACCTGCAAATCACCTCTAAACACATGTTGCTATCTTTTACTTGAGTTAGCCTCTTAGCACCACCTCCAAACTTCCTCACTTCTGTTGAAGCAAACCTGGTGCATAATACAATTTCTGCAGGAAACATCACCTCTCTTCGGGATATTTATTTTAATGTTACAATAACAATATTTTATGCCTTTCCAATTAGATATATCAGTCCTTTGGATGGTTGGATATGGGGCCCAGTGAATACAATAGCATCCCCAAATTAATGGATTTGAGATTTGCTCATTTTCGACAACCCTAAAGTGTTCCCACCCAATATATCATCCCATCATCCCCAAACTTTTCACTAATTCAAACACAATATTCCATTTCTGCAGATACATTTAATGATCTAACATAAAATGAGAATATGACAAGATCGAAGCCTGATCCACTTACTTCCAATACAAAGATTTAGTCGCTTTTAGCATAAGCAGAACCTACTCAAACCAAGACCACCAATCATATATAACTTTAAATTTTGAAGTTTTTTTAAAGCATAAGCAACACTTCCATCAAACCGAAAGATGCAGTATGAAACAGTTAAATTAAAAAGAAAAAAAAAAACCTCTCTTGATTTGATCAATAATTAATCCTAAAAGTAAAATATAGGACCTCAGACATTAGTTTACCTTATTCACATTGATACTCGGAGGCCAGTTATGCAGAAGCTTGAAAAAGTAGTCAAACGTCTCCTGGGACGATTCAAATACCTTTGGACCCAAATTGACCGGACCCAACTCCTCCGTTTCCGCATTATTATCATCCGATTTCTCCAGCCTTTGTTCTTCAACGAACTTCTCGTCAACCTTCAATTTCTTCTCTACATTCTCCTCCTCCTTTTCTTCTTCCTTAGCGCGCTTCAAGCCACCGCTGTTTTCAGACGTGGTAGGCATGGGATCAGTTGGCTCCTCTTCAGTTGCTTGGGGTTCGGGTTCCATATCTTGCTCGAGGGTTTCCGAAGCTTGTTGGCCGGCCATGACTGAGTTGCTCGATAAACCCTAGTTTTTCAAACCCTTTCTTTTTTCATAAGTTTTCCTTTTTAGGGTAAATTTCATCTCGGTCATTAAACCGTCAAAAAGATCAATCGAAGTGCGGCTCACAACGGCCCTTACATAAATACCAAAAATAATAAGATGGAATATTTCCAAGCAGAAACAAAGAGACACAATGAAGGATTAGAAAAAAAAAAAATAGCACATGACGAGTACAATACAAGTACAATCGCGATTCACGACCACGTTGACATTGATTCACAACTCACTCCACAATGTTATTATCCCCCAATGTGTCTCCCTTGATGAGTATGTACATTTAGGGTCGGCCCGTTGAAATTTTCTATCTAATTTTGAACAAAATTATAACTGTTGAAGGGGCCTTACCAGCAGCCATTGTTGACTTGCATCTCACGTGCATTTTCGAAAATAGTACTCCACGGGGTGAACAAGCAATTTTTTGTGTTGAACAAGTTGCTCCAAACAGGGCCTTATCATGACATTGGGTTTGTGCCCTCTATGTCTTTAAACAATTTTTGCTTACTAACAAAATCTCTTAGGCTCTCTAGTTCAGAATGACTCACCTACTACCATTCTAATGTTATTTAGGACTCGTTCGGTAGAGATTAAAATTAAAAAATTAGTCATTATTGTTGACTTTTATTAAACGAGTGAGACCAATAACGACCATATTTTCAATTTTAATTGGATTTTAATCCCAATCGAACGGGGCCTTAATAACGATAGTCCAACAATTTCATTGAATCTCTAATATTTGCTCATTGCAAGACTTTTAACGTCCTCTTGGACTCTTTGAGCAGATATGGCACTTGGGCGGCCTAATTCTATCAAAGATTGCACCGCTTAAATTCTATAAATTCAAGACCCATGTTTATTGACATTAATTTAGTTGATGCTGGTTTGTTTGCTTATTTATTGCTAGACTTTTTCTGATTTTTGAGTTCTGATGCTTCAACGTTTAATTGCCTCATACAATTCTTGTTCAGATTTAGTACTTCCCAGACGAGACTTGAAAAATGAAAATCATGAGCGTTTTCACACACTTCTTATTATGGATTCTATATCCAGCATGGGGTGAGGGTTATTCATATTTTTGAGGTTGAACAATGCAATCTTGAGAACTGATATCTAAGTATATGCTAGGGTTGTATAAAATATAGGTGTTATGAGTTGTACAGCCTTACCAACCTGGCTATTTGGCTCCACCTCGTATCGTATATGATGATGCCACCACAGAAATCAGGCATGTTTTGAGTACTTGGGGTCTTTTTATTTATTTCATAACTGTGTTCTTAATTAAGCTAATTACGTATTTAATGATGAACCTTGGGATGTAAAGATATAGTAAGTATTTGGTAATAAGAGATGGTCATCTTGGAGGCTGGCATTGTGATATCTATAGCAGCGACGCTTATGAGTAGGAACATGTGGGATTCCCAGAAATTTCAAATTTCATTAGTGTGTCTATGTAGATGCACAGAAAGCTAATTATTTGTCTCGTATTGGCCAATGGGGGTGGGAACGGCATTGCCTAGGGGTGTCGATTTTTTATTTTTTTATTAAAGCAAAGGCCACTATTGGTGTATGTCATAAAAATAAAAATAAAAATAAAAAAACACATAAAAGGAGGAGGCATATACTTGACCTCCAATTAATGAAAAATGCTTAAATGAAAGCAACAGTAAATGAAATGTGTACGACGACTAAGAGAAGACTACTCAAGGGTACTCCCGAGGATAAATCTTCGGGTAGTAAGACAAAGTCATCAACCGGGTCATGCGTCTAGATTGATACATTTTTGGATCGTAGCAATTTTCATAATCGGGCTCACTCACTAGAGAAGGATCCCGTCTGGGAAAAGGTTCCCACCTAGGTGGAATAGACTTTCTCTGTCTTGGGATAAATACAAGCGCGTCTAATCTTATGGTGCTCGTCGTTGCCTAATCTACTGCATGTGCGGGTGAACCACTGAGTAAAGGTACTTCTGCCTATGTTCTGCATGCAATCTCCCAGACCCATACCATCTATGTCATCCTGTATATGTGCTTTCACCTTATCCTGGATAGGAGCTGTGATAGAAGGGCTATGTGAAGGTGTAGAAGTTTGACTCCTAGAAAGTTGGGACGATGGTCCCTCGCCAAAGAGCTTCAGGACCAAGTCCTCAATGACGCATCTCATGATAACTTCGACCTTCAGGCCATGCGTCTTCCTGAAATGGTCAATCACCATCTAGGGACTTGCATCATTTGTATTTGATTCTCATTCAAATTGTGTACTACAGATTGTAGTTGATGACTTATAACTGCCAGAAGTTCATGTAACCATAAGTTAAGCTTGGCATACATGTATTGGATGAAGAACATGTGTCTTTATATTGTGAGAGTACAAAAATAATTAATGTACTGTCAATTTATTAAATGTTTGCAATATAAACATTTCGCTTTCAATCGATAGAAATTCTGGAGGAAGTTTCTTATATTTCGTTTCAAATAATAAAAAAGGTATGCTGAACATGGTTTAGGATATCTAAGAAAAAAAGAAACAAAAACAGTACTTCCAGGCATTGAAGATGTGATGTCCCACCCCATGAACCTGGCAGAGGAGATTAATTCTATTGAGTAAGGAAATGGTTTTGCAAATGCAAACTGGGATGTCGCAAAATGAGATAATTAGTTCCTGTTGGTAGTCAACTAACCATGCTATGATTGGTATGGATGTCAGAACCCACAAAACAAATATACCACCATGTATATGACATATATTTTTTAACATGTCTCAAAGGGTTGTGCTCATCATTTTCCAAATAACACAGCTGCTTCCAAAAGTATCAACCTTTTCACGGTCACATTCCATGGTTTTACCCCATCAGCACCATCATATCTCCGTCACCATGCGGCTTGCCAAATATGTGTTATGCTCTTTGACCCCACATTTTCAAGAGATCATTGTTTCATTTAAAAACCTTTTTTAATATGTACCCTTGTTCTAATCTGTTATGGCTCCCTGCGAAGCAAAAAAGGTTTTTTTTTTGAGTGACAAATCACTTCCACACATATTCTTTGGGAACTTATATACTAAATCACACCAGTTTAAGTCGTTTGAACTTATAAACTCTGAAACTATACCTTTACAGTGGGGCCTAGACGATTGTTGGTTCTGCTTTGGATTTGCATGACCTGTGACTTCTGGCTATGATATATTTATGAAAATCAAAGGGGCAAAAGGTAACATCCATTTTTTCTTGGTCTGTGTCTGTGTGTTTTCTTTTCTAATAATTTATTTTTTTGTTGGGGTTTTGGCGTGGCTGGCTGGCTTACAAGGTATATTGATCTTCTGTTATTTTAATTATCAAAACGAACGACCATATTTTTACAGAACATTGTTATGTGCTATCCATTAGTTTACATGATGAACTCCTCTCCAAAAAATAGACTTGAGTTTTGATATGGGACCAAGATGCATTACAAAATTAATTACTGAACATTGTTAATTACGGAACAGTAATTCCAGCCACTGCTGTGTTGTCATGCTATTCTCCGTTATGAAAAAAATAACTTACTGAGTTAAAAAAAAAAAAAAAAAATTTGTCCACGACTGGTGATATATTTCTTTTTATTGATTTGAAGATTGGTGACTCAATCATAGGTCACCCAATTCTGATTTTTATATATATATGGTAGAATGCTGATATTCCACCAATGTGAGCATGATTATTCTCTGTTCATGTTGTATTGTTATACTGTTTTTTGAAGTATTTACTTATTTCTGTTTTGG
>CAIGRH010193002.1:0-11755 GCA_903798295.1 Fraxinus nigra
TCTGTAACTTATAATTATGAATACGTGATCATTAATCACAAACTGTGACTTTATTATCGTTATTTAATATATATTTTTAATTAAATAAATTCATATCTGATTTTTGAATTTTTAAACTATTTACATTACTTTCGAATTGAGGTAAAGAATACACCTTAAATATGAATCTTTCCCTTTAATTTTTGGAATTGGCCCAGCCAAGAAACCCAAATCCAATCCAATTATCCAACCCATACCTTTCAACTCTCAGTTCTCACTCATTCCTTCTCCTTTCGTTCCGCCATTCGACTTCTGGGACATAGACGGACTCTGACATTGCACAGACGAACTTCTCAATCTCCTCCATTCCGCTCCGCCATTCGACTTCTCAACCTCTCACATCTCACCCGACGCTACCTTCCTCCAATCTCGGAATCTCTTGCGATTCTTTTCGTTTTTTAGCCCTAGACGACGGTCGGCAAATGCCTTCGATTCCACCGACGATTCGATAGAAGGCAGTACAGCAGAAGGAGAAGGTGAAGCCTCCGAAGCAATCTCGTTTCTCGTTTCTCTTTATTTGTCATTTTGATTTGTTTCATGTTTCTAACTTTCAATTTTTTTTTATTTTTTTTGTAATATACAGTGAACTTAATATTGTTTTATGAGTTAGATGGCCCATTAATCTTTTCTTGAGTATTGTGTTTGATTTAAAATGTTCATTGCTTTTGCTTCCAGTATTGCTGCCTCTATAGTAATTAACTATTACAATGCGTAAGTCCCCTTTATCAAAAAATTGTATACACAAATAGTTCTTGATGCCAATAGGCTGGGTATCTCCTCTTCTAAGTCTGCATATAAGGGCAATGTAAGTTGCGGTGGAGGAGTATACGTGAATTTTGGATTTATACATTCTTATGACGTGGACTCGCATCATTTTAGGATCTCATGGATTCCATTTATGAGTCAGATAAAATTCCCCTGGCAGTGATGATAAAAAGGCCGGACTTACGGCTGCCACCATATGGTTGGTAGTAGATTGATGAAAGTTTAGTTGAGGTATTTTTTTCTGAGCCAGTGGATGTAGATTTTGTAAAGAATATCATGCCAGTTTAGCATAGTTAATGAAAATATAAATATTTATACTATTCTGCATGCAGGGCTGGCCTTGGCTCAAGGCTAACTAGGCAGCCGCCTAAGCCCTCATTTAAAAAATTTTCTGGCGCAAAGCTTGCCTCAACACCAATACAAAACCCACCTAATTTCTCGAAATAATCTTGTTTTATCCAGGGTTAGAGATACGGTGAGAAGCTGATTCGTGCGGGTGTTGACAGAAGAAGCAGATTCGCAGAAGAAATTTCAAGTAATTGATTCTTGTCCCTTAATATCTCTCTCGTCTTGTATATTGTTTTCAAGGTTGTAGTTTTCACCATTGTTCATTGGGTAGAGAATGACGTTCCTCTAATTCGAGGCCCTTGTTTGGATGCTAATTGACTTAGAAAAGATAAAATTAGATTTTATGAAATTCTAATTCGATGTCTAATTCTAACGGTCTAACTTTGGAGTTTGGATTCCTCTAAATCTAATTGTCTAATTTGGGGCCCATATTTGGATTCCTCTAATTCGAAGTTAGTGTAGAAAAGATTACAACAGATTCTTGTTGACAAGATTTTCCCCAACGAGGAGTCTCGGCATATATTGGCAGTATACTAAATAGAATTATCCCGGTATTGAAACTAGTATATTAGTATTTTTGTATACAGGTTTGCTGTAAATAAAATTATAGTTACCGTTTGATGCTGAGATGAAAAGGCAAGGTTTTGCATGTAGATTCTAAAAGAAAATAACCAATTTTTTTGTTCTTTGAATGTTAATTTTACTTTGGGTTGAGTTAGTAGATTGCATGAAGCCCGATCTTGGATATTTTTTTTTCTCTATCAAGTTTCGAGCTCATTTATGCTTTGAGATCATAGATCAGCTATTCCATTTGCAGAGCATGTTTTTTTCTTCAGTATTTGGCTCAAGATATCAATATGTTGGCAACCTTGGCCTGCCATGCTTGAAGTGTTTTTCACAAGTCAACTATTGACATTGGCCATGGGCATCGTGCTGAGAACTTCATGGCAGGTTACTAAATGGTATTTGATTGGGAAAATTTAAAGCTGGGTTGGTCCCGTTCGAATTGTGACTTGTGAGTATATGACCTTTTTTACTTGTATAATTTTGCTTTTGAAACTCTCTCGAACCAGAATATTCATAGTTATTTATCTAAGTTTAAATTTCTCCCTACCATTCCCCAACCCAAGGAAAAAGTTTTTCTTAAAACAAATTGGCTTAAGAAATCTACAAAGTAAAATTTTCATCAAACTAAATGTGGTGAATAAATTTCTAATATTCCATTCCTACTTTTACAATATATTTTTTCAGAAAATTAACACCCCCTGTATCAATTTTTATGTAGTGGTACTTTTGTAAAAAAAAAAAAAAATTATTTTTAACACCTTCTGTATCCATTTTTAAGTAGTACTACGTCTGTACAAAATTATGTTTAAGGGCCTCAAAATTCTTAGGGCCGGCCTTGCCTCTATGAGGGTGGAAATTGTACGCAAATGGTTCTTGAAGCAGGAGGGTGGGTATCTCCACTTCTAAATTTGTGCGTGTAAGTGCAATATAAATTGTTTTGGAGTATTCATGACTTTTTGATTTGTAAGGAGTATAGGAAGAGGACTTACATAAGTTTTTGGATCTCTTGAATTCCATCTTTTATATTGGATAAAATTTCCCCTGGCAGTGATGATAATAAGGCCGGACTTACGGCTGCTACCATTTGGTTGGTACTTGGTAGTAGATTGATGAAAGTTAGGTGAGGTATTTTATCTGAGCCAGTGGATGTAAAATTTGCTTAGGGTGTATAATAGATTGTGTCAGCAAAGTGGAGTAGCATTCTTGACTTCTTTGATTTGTGTAAGCATTCTTATGAAGTGACTTGCATTTTTGGATCTCTTGGAATCTATCTTTATATCGGCTAAAGTTTCCTCTGGCAGTGATGACAAAAAGGCCGGACTTACGGCTGCTACCATTTGGTCGGTAGTAGATTGATGAGATTTTAGGCGAGGTATTTTTTCTGAGCCAGTGGATGTAGGCTTCGTACGGACTATCATACTCTCATGTTAGTTTACAGTTTTAATTATCACTTTTGAGTATCACCTTTTATGATTTTGCGCAAATAACTTGAAGCCAGAGCTTGGTATCTCATTTTCTAAATTTGTGCATTATAGGACAATGTAAATGTTTTTTTCCGCTTAAGCCTTGCTTAGTCCGAAGCTTGACCTTCATTCATTATGCTTTTTTAGAACATTGATTGCAGGTTATGTCTATTTCATGGAAGGACCGTGCTTAACATGATTGACACTCATGGACATGCAAATTTTGGGGTTGACGTATGTGTTGTTCCTAAGAAATCGTTTTCATCATGGTCTCTACCTTTTGATGATGGTAGAGAGCTTAAAAAAGCATGAAACGTTACTTGTGTTTTCAAGAGAGCAGTTAGTTCGAACTGCCCATGATTAATTGTTCAAAATAGGAAAGTAGATTGTCTAAGCTTGACGCCAGAATACATTTATCTGGGAAATTGACAAAGAAGGAGGATTTATTCAAGAAACAATGTTGGCAAGAATTTATGGCCCGATTTTCCTCTCTATAAAAGGATTTTTGCTGCCAGTATTCCGATTGTTACTCCGTGAATTCTCCAAACCTTCAAGTTTCTTTGCTTTGTAGGAATACATGCATAATTTTGACTTATCTAACTGTTGATTAACAAGTTTTCTTTTTATGCCAATATCAATGAGCAGGTCCCTTTTTGTTCAAGATGAGGTGATGTTCATATGGGCTAGCAGCTTCATATGTATCTTTTGTCTTCACTTAACATTCGTCTTAAAAGTGTAGTAGTCCACTCAAATTTTTCTACGGTTTTCCTTAGGTTATGGAATGTATTTTTTAATTTCTTTAAATTGTGTTTAATGCAACTCACAAAATATCTTCTTAGAATTTGAGCAATTCAGCTTCATGAGTTGCAGTCAATGTTGTCAACTTTCAAAATGAGAAAGTGAGGGTGGCAAGCCAAAGAAAATTCAAAAATCCTCCCAAAGGAACCAAATGTGAACCCGCCTGTAGATTTATTTATTTTATTAATGTGGTAGATATTAATTGGTTATACACGTCGACGGTGAAAATAATATCATTTTCAGCAATTTCAACTTCAACTTAGTGCTCCACCACGAACCAAATTTGCTCTTAAATTCTTTACCTTTAATTATAATTAGCTACTTGTTTACGGTGCATCGTATCAAGTCACCATTGATCTAAATAATTTATCCTTGAATTCGTTAATTTTACTGATGACGTGTTTGATTCTCATTATTTTTAGAATGCATTTTTTTCTTTCTTTATTTCAACAAGACGTTTTTCAATAGAATAATATTTCACTCAAATTCAAAATTTTTCTTTATTTTTTTAACTATATTGTCTCCATCAATCAGAAATAAAGTTTGCATCATAAGTTGTAGCAATTCAAACTGGATATGATGTTCCTTTGAATCTAAAATATAGTGGTGGGAAGTCTTTTATGCAAATATGTATAGTTTAAGCAAAAATGGAATGTGAATTCATAATAACTTTACATGAAGCTGAATACATAACTATGTGTACAATGAATCGGTATGATATAAGTCATAAAATAATATCGTTTGAACTATTCAGTTCTTTTTGTAAAAATAATGAAAGTTTAATCGATCTATTTGTAAAAAGGATTATTTCTTTTCGTTTTTTTCTGAAGACAACAAATCCGACACATACTTATTAAGATGTATGGCCTCGAACTATGAATTATAGATCGAAAAGAATGCACTGAATTCAACTTTCATTTATAATACGTGCTAAAACAACCACCATATTCTCATTACGGGAAATATATGGACATATCCTGCCATAAACATCTTGCAATAGAAAAATAAAATAGAAAGAAATTTCCAGCATTATGCGTTAAAAAAAAAAAAAAAAGAGTCAAACCAAAACTCTATACCACACACAAACGAAAAGTTAATCAACTCATCTTGAAATTTAACGTATCGCGTCTTACGAGCGACTTTAGTCATATCACTTTTAAAATATATCTTTTTAATGATCGAACCAACTAGTGGTCTACACCATGTTAGGTATGCAAAGATAAGTAGTAAGAAATATGTATCAGTGATACCTTCGTGGCAAGTTAGAGCAACGTGACACTAGATTGACAAATTATGCGGTACGTTGCTTACTATACATGTTGAGACATCTAATTGTATGCCATCAATGGAAATGACGTAGGTTGATCAGTGTGATTATTAGATGCCCACTAAAATAGATATTACTCGTCGAAAGATATCATTGAACTACGTTATTTGGTAAGAGTTAAAATTTGATATGTCATTAGTTAAATTAATGTAGTGTTAAAATATTAAAAAACTTAATTATAGTACGAAATTTGGGAATCGAATGGAATCAAACTGAATCGAATCATAATTAAATTTGGACTCTACCGTCCCACTTACTAAATACCAGAAAATCCAGGCTCGGTTCTCCTTAAAATCGAATCAAATTGGACCATATCGAATTCGGCTCGGTTCTCCTCAGTTACAATGTCACCAATTGTCCATCGACAATTAAAAATCAATACTAATTTTTTTCATATTAACAAACGAGCAATGTTATTCACCACCACTGTTGTTTAGCATCAACCTAAGTGGAAATTACGCGTCGTTAAATAATAGATTCATTTAAATGCAAAGTCACGTGACTCATTTAATTGAATATAGTCGGCTAGAATGACGCTCCAACATTATTGGTGCTAGATAATATTATTTTTAACCTTGCATTGAAAATTAATGTAGTAAATAGATTACAGATGCATCGAGATTAAAGTTTCTTGAAACTGGGTTTTGTACATGCAAAACAAACACGGCGAAGCCATTAATACATGTATTGCAGTTGATTTTTCTACATCTACAAACTGGAAATACAAATTTTTAAAAAAATTTATCATCGGGATCCAAAAGCAAAACAACATAAACCTAATGACTTTTGGAAGAAGAAAAGAGTAGACTAGTCTGCTAGGCCCTCTTTCATAACGGTGTATTAAATCTTTGCTTGAATTCAGATTCAGATTCAAATTCAATTCAACCCCTTCTCTCTTCCCAAAATAATATCCATATTTATAGACACGCATATATTGTGTATACACATATAAACATACATACGTTAAAATGGGTGCTTACAGAGCTGACGATGATTATGATTACTTGTTCAAGGTGGTGCTAATAGGTGATTCTGGTGTTGGAAAATCGAATTTGCTTTCAAGATTCACCCGAAACGAGTTCAGTTTGGAGTCCAAGTCAACTATTGGCGTTGAATTCGCCACTCGAAGCATCCGCGTCGATGATAAAGTCGTTAAAGCCCAGATTTGGGACACTGCTGGCCAAGAACGGTACATATTCCATTCGTCAAATGGACATTTATCTATATATATGTATATGTATGCATACGGTTAATTGATATCTATGTTTATTTAGGTTTTTTAAGTAAAATTTTTGGTATGGTACAGAAGTTTGAGATCTGGGCTGGTGGGGTTTGAGTTTATTATGGTTAATTATGTGAACTGATTTCTGGTTTTGGTGAATTTTTTGGTGAAATGAAATGTGGGTTCCTATATTAAGGAGTGCTGCAGGGTTTTAGATCTGGGGGTTTGGAATTATTATTATTTTATTTTTTTGTACTGTTCTTTATTATACATGTGAATTCCAAAGGGGGTTAGATCTTATACTTTCAAGTTTAATCTAGTGGCTTTGTGTAATGACAGAACATGAATGATTTTACGCGAAGGGTTTAGTTTTTAGTTGATCTATAAACAATTAAGATCAACCTTTTTTGTGTAGTTTAGCAATGCTTGAGCATTCTTATTGAACAACTAAGCACAAGTTTTAACAAGTCTCCATTAGTCTTCTGGAGGCTATGTCCCGTGTGCTCTTTAAGCCTATGTTTGTCTACCATTTTATCAAACATTGTTTTCTATGGTAAACAATCTCTACCACACATTCACCCAATAAAATATTCTACACACAAACCAATAAAGTTACTCTAAACTTCAACCACACATTCTCCAAAAAATACTATTCATTACATCATTCTTCTTCCAATAATGGGAGACAAACACACCCTAAGTGTCATGTTACTGTTATGATTCATTTTCCTGGAAGCGGCTACATAGATTGCAAAGGACACCAGATACCTGGGTCAAGTTTGCTAACTAACCGAACTGGTATTATGGTACCTAGAGAAATTTTGGTATCGCGAGTTAGATTTTCAAGGAATCGACTTGCATGACCTGTAAACTGCCAACCTCAGTAATTAGTGAGATACATGCCATCATTGCTTGTCACTAGAATATTTTAAATTTTCTTAAATATCTTAGTTCTTTAACTCGATTTAGAACATATCTTTTAGTTCAATATTTGTGCTCAACTCGCAAATTTTGGATTTCCGGGTGTGTGAATACTTGCCTTAATGGATGTTTTTTGCTGAAGATATCGTGCAATCACAAGTGCCTACTATCGAGGAGCTGTTGGTGCATTGCTTGTGTATGATGTCACACGTCATGTTACATTTGAAAATGTGGAGAGGTGGTTGAAGGAACTCAGGGATCACACTGATTCAAACATTGTTATCATGCTTGTTGGAAATAAGGCAGACTTGCGTCACTTACGAGCTGTTTCCACAGAAGATGCAAAGGCATTTGCCGAGAGAGAAAACACATATTTCATGGAAACCTCTGCTTTGGAATCTATGAATGTGGAAAATGCTTTCACAGAAGTTCTTAGTCAGATATATCATGTCGTCAGCAGGAAAGCTCTTGAGGTTGGTGATGATCCAGCAGCTTTGCCTAAGGGACAGACCATTAATGTTGGCTCTAAGGATGATGTTTCTGAGATGAAGAAAGTTGGCTGTTGCTCTGTTTAATAAATGCAACTCCATTTAATGTTCATGGAGCCGGGGATGTCCTGTTGAACCATAGACTACATTGATTGTTCATTTGTTTGAACCAATATTTTATCCTTATCATAGAGGGAAATGGATCTCAATTACTCATAGTTTTTTTTGTCCGTATCATAATCGGCTGCTTTGTGGTGTATTATCAGACTTAGCTCCTAGAAATCCCTTACACGAGATAAATATTTGATTGCCGTGCATTCCAATTTAGGCCTGTAGTTTGAATTGTATTTACTGTCCTTGGATTGTTTTTGAGTTGTTAAATGAAAAATGTGTTGAATCTTCATTACTGCTGGGAACTGTGCTTTCTTTGTTAAAGCATGAATAATGATATATTCATCTGGAGCAGTGATCATTACCCTATGTGATTAACTGTCGAAGTTGGAATATATTTTTTCATTGAATAACACGGCAAAGACCTCACAGCCATGTAGTCTCGTGATCATCATCTAGATGAATAACGTTATTCTTTAAGCATTTTTTTTTTTTTTTAAAAAGTGCCGAAGACAGGTACTTTTGTTATCACGACCCATTTACTAAATGCAACTTTAGTGAAAAATGGTTTTCTAGAATATTACTCGCGAGTTTTTATGCTAAAACAAGGACATGAAAGGGATAAGAGTAGTAGAATAAGACACTTTAGAGGTAGAGATTGTGTCGATTCAACTGAGTAGACTCTAATTATCAACTCAGTTTTGGAGCCCAGCTGCCCATATTTGGTGCAGTTGGATCGAGGTTTATGCGTTGAGTGTGTAGTGAATAATATTTTTGAAAATCGGATTGCAAGCATCAACTATTTTTGAATAATCAGATACAAAAGAATCGTTCAATCGTATGCATATTTAAATGCATGTACTAAGAGAGGTAATTACGAGGGCAGGAGAACTAGCAATTTATGAGTTCCAATGACTTGGAATCAATTTGATTGTATTGACCTGTATATATAGGCCATTGCAAATAGATATATCTATCACTTGTAGAGTAAATTAAAACTATAGAACAGAAATGTTACACTGTAACTATATGTAAATTAAAATTTGTTAATTGTGTTGTGTACCAAACGTGCACTGATGATAAAAAACAAGTTTTATATGCCGGTAACAAAGTAGTGCTGGTTAAAACCATTAGGCAAATGATGCTGAGGCATAATAAGAGCAGAACCATTGTCTCTTTCTCCCCTTAGTTTACCAGTTTCTTGTATATGATGTGAAGAATAAGAATAAGGGCAAAAATCCACCGTAGAGTTGTCATTGTTCTGAACATTATTCAGATAACTATTATTAACATTGTTGTTGTTTATTCCCGCGCCATTACAGCTCATGAACTTGTTATTGTTCCATCCCATTAGCCCTTGCGCTGCTGCTTTATACACTATGCTCCCTTGATTTTGGACTTGAGGAATTTGCTGGTATTGGCTTTTGTACAACCTTAGCTCCTCACAAACTTTTCTGTATTCTCCGTAAGGACCAAGCACCGGATCCTTTTGCCGGCAAAAGGCTTCCCAGATGAGCGAATCTACAGCTTGTTTTCGATTTTCTTCCTCGAGACTCGTTACTATTTTCGTTACATTGCTCACACCAAAAACCTTATGCACTCCTTGGAATTCTCGGGTTTTATTGATGGGGAAGAAGGGTGCCAATATGCACTTTTCAGTGCATTTTTTCCTTTGATGCTTGCATGATGCGCATGCAGATGTGCCATTAGCCCTTTGCATCTTAAAAATCAAATCAATACATTCAAATAAAGAAGACAGAATTGTATTTAAATGTGATTTCAATGCAAAAAATTGATGTCATAAAGTGAATATAAATTAAAAAAAAAAATCACATGTTATGAACACTTTATTTGTTTGAAAAGAATGAAAAGAGTGCCTTTAGATAATAAAAATAAGTAGAAAACTAGTAAGGAAGAAACTGATGAATAGAGAGAGCATGGAAAGATAGCCAGTGTACAACTAATCAAACAAAGATTCTTTGTGAATATAGTAGTGAATTGATTTACATATACAAGATTTGTAGTTAAGGTATTTGTTTCAATATTGGAATTGGCACATCTGTCTCGAAATGACAGCTGATACCGAACAAGTCAATAGATAAGATTTTAGGGTCCGTTTGATTGTAAATGTGGAATTTGTGTGGAAAGAAAATGAATAATAGGGAATTGAATTGCCTAAAATTTGTTTTACTGAGAATTGTAATTAGAGCTTGTTTGTCTCTCATTATTGGGAGAAGAATGGAGTTTTGAATAGTATTTTTTGGAGAATATGTGGTTGAAATTTAAAGTAAGTTTACTGGTAGAATATTTTATTGGATGAATGTGTGGTGGAGAATGTAATTGTAGCAAACAGAGTTTTAGATTAATGGTTGACAAACAAGGGCTTAATTGTGGTTGATTGGTATAATTTTTCACGAAAAAATGTTGAAAGTTTGGTATCCGTTTGACTTCGTTTTCATGAAAATTATCCATTTAAGTGATAATTTTTTATCATTAGGTCTAAAATTTGTTCCAATTGGCAAAAAAAAAAAAAATATTACAATACTGAATACCAGTCGTTTATCTTTGTTTTGCATGAAAATTGTCAATAAAAGTGATAAATATTTTACCATTGTGTCTAGAAATTTTCCAATTGCCAAAAAAAAGCTGGAAAATCAATTTCCACCATTTTCTACCAAACCAAGGATATGTGAGTGTGTGAGCCAAACCAAGAAAATGAATTCCATGGAAAAAAAAAAGTATACCAAACAAGACAAAAGTAGAAGTTGAAATTTGTTTTTCATTTTCTATGGAAAACTTTGCACAATCAAGCAGGGCCTTAGAGTTTTCTTTTTTATATTATTATAAATACTTATTTAATTTATGTTCAAACCTCTTTTACAAGTAGATGTCACCATTTCACTATCAACTACGATGAAAGCTTGAAGAATTAGTTGCTCTCTTCGTGCTCTTGCTTCTTACTTTCTCCCTTGAGGCATGAGAGAAGACATCAAATTGGCTATGTACAAATTAGGATCCAAGTGACTAATGCCATCAGGGGCGGAGATAGGGATGGGCTGGGGTACAAATCAGGATCCAAGTGACTAATGCCATTAGGGGCGAAGATAAGGGTGGGCTGTAGCCCACCCTTGCCCAAGCCCAGCCTCTTGTAAACAAAAATTGATTGAAGCCCAATTTAGCCCACTGTCCAGCCTAATAGCCACGGTCCAAACCAAATAACCAATAGCCCAATTTTGGTTAAGCCCAATTCCCCCCCTCCTCAATTTGAGAAACCCAATTTCATCCAACCATCTTTCACTCACTTTACCTAAACTTCTCTAAAACTCACTGATAATCTATCACTCTCTCAACACTGAACACTACAACACCAACCAACCGGTTGCCGGCAAACCTGAAACAGGACCTAGCGTGACTGGCATCGGCGACTTGCTCCTGCTCCACTCCAGCTCAACCCCTGCCGACTGCTTCCAAGGTCCGTCCGCCTCCGCTGCACGCCTGAACAGCCGTGACCGGCGACCAAGGTAAGGTATTCTAATTTCTAAATCTAGAATATAGTCCTATAGATGAATGGTGAATCCATGATGTCATGATGTAGTAAATAATAATGAAATGCTTAATAAATAATAATGAAATGCTGAAATGCTCACATTAATGTTTCATGTTTAATAAATAATAATGAATGTTTAAAGTTTAATTAATATCTAAA
>CAIGRH010193067.1:0-13181 GCA_903798295.1 Fraxinus nigra
AAAAAAGTCTACTGCAACGTTGAAAAAACGCTGCAAAAGGGGGTCTACTACAACGTTTAAAAAACGCTACAAATGGGTTTTTCGCAACGGTGAATAAACGCTGCAAAAATTCTTCCCTCAACGGCAATACCGACCTTCGCAATACTTGAAAAAACGCTGCAAAAGGTCTTTTGGAGCGTTTTTTGGCCACTACAAAAGCCTTTTTTGGTGTAGTGGTTGTTTGCGACGGGCAGACTGAAAAAAAAACTGAGTTGTACTTCTGGACTTGCAAGTTCCTGAGCAAAAGGGCCAATAGAGAGATTCTTGACCTGCAGGCCGACGTTGACGAGAAAATGGACTGGGTTGAGTGGTGCTGCAATGATGATATGAAGAGACGACTGTAATGAGGACTGTATCGGATAAAAATGTATGGCTTTTTATTTGTATAGTTCATATGTTGTGGTGTACCTTTTCTTATGTCTTGTTGCGAGATTTTTCATGACTAGGACGACTTTCTAAACTCGTAATACTTATGTTCTGCACCCATATCTGTAGCCAGAGATTTGCCACGTGAAAATCTTTGTATGATGTCTTTATTGTCAAAGAACATTTATGGAGTCATTATGGCCTACAAGATTCTTTTTTCAAATGACTAGGGTGAAGGTTCTATTATTTTTAACTTTGTCCTGTTTTTCCAGGGCCTCCATTTGTGCAATGATTTGTACTGATGCCATGAAATACGGATGACACTCTATATAAGGCAACCTTCAACATGACATAAAAAACGAAAAAAAGTATTAGAAGGGTTGTGAGTTTGGTTTCCTCTTACGTTTCGTTCATCTCAGAGTGCGTAGGCCATTGTTAGTAACATTAATAAGTGGAATGGCCCGTTATCAATTTCAATGTGACCTCATGTCTTGCTCCGAAGATGAGGTCGAGCTCGACGAAGAGGACGTTGTGCAAAAACTGCAAGACGATATCATCGCATGGTTTCGATACTGTAGACGGGCAGAAATAGACGTTGCTACGTATTATCGCGAACAGAGAAGTTGAGTCCAGAGGTTCCCATTTGCGAGAAACGGACACATGTTCATGTTGGATGCCATGAACTATAGTCCAAAGATGTGTTATGCAGAATTCTGGATGTATCCCGCAACGCTACGGGAATTCACACATATACTCCGCGACGAATAAGAACAACGTAGTGGCCAGCACGTAGACGTGTATGAACAAGTTGAGATGCTTCTGTGCATTTTAGCGCGTGGAAAAGGGTACAGACAGGTCCAAACACTGTTCAACCATTCTTTGGAAAACTGTTGGACACTATTTCAAGAATGTGCTTGGAGCAGTCGTTGAATTTAGTGAACGTCTAATCAGACCTGATTCGAACTACAATAACGGTGCTGAGCATCACGTATCAAATATAAACAAGCATTCATTATTTCAAAATTGCATAGGTGCTATTGACGGAACGCACGTCAAAGCTGTCATTTCGCTGGCCGAACGAGTGAATTTTATTGGACGCAAGGGCATCCCAACACAAAATATACTTGCAGCATGTGATTTCAACTTATGTTTCACTTTTGTGCATGCAGGGTGGGTGAGGAGTGGACAACACACGATTCACGCATATTGGCACGGGCTATACATAGTCCTGAGATTGTGTTTCTGCATCCTGCCCCGGGAAAATATTACCTTGTCGACTCTGGATTCACCCATAGACCTGGGTACATGGCTCCATATAAGGGGTCAGATATATTGTATCATTTTCAGCAGTTTTACGGCGATGAGATGGGTCGACGACGTGTCTTTCGGAACGCGTGTGAGAAGTTTAACTTTAGGCATTCCTCATACAGGAATGCAATAGAGCGTAAATTTGGTCTATGGAAGAATCGATGGAAAATTATCGATCGTATGCCAAGTTACAATTTCAAAGTGCAGATTGCTGTTGTCTTAGCTACTATGGGTATTCATAACTTCCTTCAACGGTCCGGAGTTGTCGACGAGGCGTTCGAAAATGCGGAGACGGATCCTGAGGTGGCGGAGGTAGAACTTCCGGACGAACAAGAAGAAGCAGCTGGTGAAATGAATGCACCAAAAATGCAACGCAATGAGTGAGATCATTTTCGAGATTACTTGGCTCAAAGTCAGTAAGGCTGTCTTTGTATGACAATGACTTGATCGTAAAATAAGTGTGACCATGTAAAATTTAAATTACTATTTCGTGTGTAAGAATTATTGTAGTGCTTTATGAATTGGCAAGGGGAAAATAATATTGGGCTTTTCTTCAAAATAATGCACATCATGAACGTGCATATGCTTTCCAAAATATGGTGTTGGTGGGCCATCAATAGTTAGATTTTTCAAAGTCCTCATGCAGGGTACTTTTGAATTGGTCAAAAATAGTAATAATGAGATGTGAGAGAAAGTCACCAAGATGGAGGGTACTTTGGTCATTACATTAAAAAATCTCACCAAACCGTGCTTCTCTTTTATCACCAGTAGGCCCTTTGATGTGACACAAAAATTGATTCTCGATTCTCACAATCACTCCCAGACAGGTTCTAGATGTTTATACTTTCAAAATATAGTTTGTACCACCAAAAGATTTGAACTGTTATATCATTTGGTGAAATAATTAAATGTTAGAGATTTAAATTGTAAGAGATGGGTCTAGTGAAAAGAACACATGCGCGCGCGCACATATGTATATTCATAATTCTTTCTGATTACCTTTTTTGTTGGAGGAAAATAGTGAAGGAAGGAAATTGCCTTTTAGTTTTATTTTAGTAGAAAAAGATAGAATTTTAAATTTATCCTGAAAAGAATCGTAAGGGAAACACCTTCGCACCCCCATCCCTCTCTACATACTCTACTTTTCTGCATTGTGCACGATCTGGCCGAAATTGATGTTTCATATTCTAATCTAATTGATGAAAGATCATGGTGGCAATAGATGCGGCATGGCGTAGGGATGTCGGAGAAGGTGGTTCGTGACCGTGTGGCTAACTGTTAGCACCGAAAATTGTGATGGAAATGTGCATGTTAGCTGAGTGCAAAGAATAAGTTTGTAAATTTGGATTGTGTGTGTTGTTTGATGATATAAGATCATGAATAGATGACCCTTGATGAGTATAGATGGCTGGTGTGGTGGTACCAGCATGGGCATCGTGGAAGTGCTGTCCAAAAAACAGTCCACAACTATTGATTTTTGGCCAAATTTTATGGTGCGTTTGGGACAGTATTAGGCCGAAATGTTGGTCTTGGTTTGTATAGGAGGTTGAGGTGGTCAAGTTGGTGGTGTAGTTAGGCGGCTTACGTGGTGGTTGCTCTACTCCGCAACGCATCTTTTCTTGCATCTACGAGCAACGCGATCTACATGTGGTGGTCGGGATATGTTGAAGGTGTTGGTAGAAGTGATAGTGGTAGTGGTAGTGTTAGTGATTGTTGTTGTGGTTTTGAGATGAATGTAGTACTTATAGTTGCAGTTTTGAGTTGAAGGTGGTAGCGGTAGTGCATTGGAGGTGGTGGTGGTAGTGGTAGTGGTAGTGGTGGATTGTGGTGTTGGTCTACAGTGTGTGCAGATTTGTTTGTGGTGAACCTCTGTGACCAATTATGTGTTTATTTGACTGGTTGTGACCAATTATGTGCTAATTGTGACTCATTGTAATTTGATTACATACCGCTACGATTAAGATTTACTTGTTCACGATCAAACAAATTTGGTCACATTTAGTCACACTAAAGACAAATTTGATCACAGGTAGTTACAAATAATACATGTTAGTGACTTGGTTACATATAGTCATAAATTAGACGATCAGGGACAATTACATTGAAAACAAATTTGGTTACAGTTAGTCATATATAACATAGACTAGTGACTTGATTACACACAGTCACAAACAATCATACTTAAGACAAAATTAGTCACGATTAGTCACATATAACATAGGTCTGATCACAAATAATAAATTTGATCATGGATAATACAGTTAGTTTGTAGGTGGGTGTGATTTTCCATGTGATCGGGTGTAATCTCCAGAAAAAGTTTTCAATTTATGAAAAAACCTTAGCTGGTGGGGTAGGTCGATGTGGTGATTCCATGGGGTCGGTGTAATATTTAAAAGAGGTTTTCAATTTCTATAAATTTAGGTCATGTTTGATAGGAAGAATTTTTCATGGAAGTTGAAAATTATTTTCCATTTTCCACCTTTTAGGCTGTTTGATAGGAAAAAAAATTTAGGCAATTGATTTTCCAACTTATACCTCACTTGACCCCCATTTTCCACATTTTCCTTGAATTGGTTTTCCCATGAGTTTGGTGGGTTTTGGTTTTCTAGGCCTTTTTTTTTTTTTTGCAATTGAACAAATTCTATCATAATTGTAACAAATTATATCCTTTTAATGAACAATTTTCATGGAAAACAAAGCCAAACGAATACCAAAAAAATCAAAATTTCAATATTTTTCCGGTGAAAAATTATATCAATCAAACACAATTAAATTGACAATTCTCAATAAAACAAGCTCTATGCAATTTATTTCCCTAAAATTCATTTTCTTTTCACCCAAATTTTATTCTTGCAATCAAATAATTTGACAAATTTGTTAGTTTTGAAATGCGACAGTTATAATGTAGTAGTTATGTATTGTTTCCGACAAAGAATTAATGGGTCATAATTTAGGGTCTTTATAAATGGTAGTTTGAAGCCCAACTGATATTGGCCCAAACTTTGTAAGCGGTAGCCCAAAGAATAAACACAAAGAAAAAGGGAAAAAGATGCGAATAACTATATTCACATCACAATTTTTATTTAGCCATATTATTTTCAAAATATATTTTTATTTCTCTTTTTTACAATCATACTTTTTCGATAAAATAATATTACATGCAAATCTAAAAATTTTCCTTATTTTTTAACCACATATTCTCCATCAATCTATTATTTCAAAATACATTTTTAGCCAAAAAAATGGGGTTCAAACAAACGCTATTGTACTATATTTTAATTTCACTTAAAGTCATATATATTTGTTTATTGCAACACTTATTTCGCAAGTTTTTTCGTTGTGTTTTTATCATCAACATTTCATTAATTAATTTATATTGTCTCTAATAACCATTTTCGTCCAAAAAGTCAATTTAGAGTGCTAAAAATGCTTATTTTCTCATTACATCTAAAAAATCAATAAATATTTTTTTCTTATTTCAAAGCACATAAATAAAATATTTTGATATTGATGCGCTAATTAATAAAAAGTTGAAGATTAGAATTCGATAAAAAAAAAAAGTAAAGGACATAAGTATTACCATAAATAAAGATTGAGAACCTTAATTGAAATTACAATATGGTGCAATTATAAAATTTGCAGTGCCCATATTTCATTAGACTTGAGCAAATGTCAAAAAAAAAATGGAGATCTAAATACTTTTTTCTAAAAGTCTAAGGACTTCAGCTGCAACTTTCTCGTGCAAAATAGAAGCCAATTGTTTCTGATTTTTGAATTATTGTACACCAGGCTTCACGAGGTGTACTATTTCTTGCAAAATGAGGTCTCGTTAGAAAACACTTGGGTCTTGACAGTAGAAATGATCTGATCTGAGATCCGCTGCTAAACCCATACCCAGAATTCGTAATACTTTCCTTCTTCTTCCTTTCTGTTATTATTGATATAATCATATTGTGAAGACAATTGTTTCAATAAGATGGCTGAGATGGCTTCATATCAATCAGTAAGCCCATTTCCTTCTTATATCCTTTAGCTCATTCTTCAATTATGGCTATACATATAAAATAAATGTTATGCTGTATGACATGTGGGTGTGGATTATGTATACAGGATGAAACAGATGTTGGGCAGAGAGCTGTCTTGGATTTGGGAGCTTTTGTTGGGGATTTGACCATCGAGGACGATGCTCCCAGGTAAAAACATTGTTTTTCTGTTTTGGGTTTTTCAGTAACAGTAATCATGGTAATGTTGAATGATTTCTTGAATTTGGTGGATTTGTTGTATTATTTTTGTTAGTGATGATGTGTCACTTGAGGGACTAGAGCAAGAGCTCGAAGATTGCAAAACTGATGATGTAAGTAGAGTCATCATTTTTGTGGATCATAATATAATTTGCCCAACATTTTTATGGGTTTTGGGTTTTTATTCTGAAGGTAGTAGCAACAATACTGTCTAAAGGTACAAAATTGAGGGATTACACCAAGGATGTTGAAAACAATCTGAGGAAAGTTGAACTGGACTCTATTGAGGTTTGTGATTTGGTATATTAGTTTGTTTTATCATTTGGGTTTAAATTGCAATCATGTTTTATGTGATCGTTTACATATTCTTACTAATCCCGGTTCACGTGGGTTCTATATCATATTCTTGCAAATTTACAGATTAAAAACACAAATTTACAGTCTATCAAATTTTTCCTAAAGGACAACACAATTTAAGATATGAAGGGGTTGGGTTGTGAATGGGAGTGTGAGAAGATTTTAAGATTGTGTTTGCTTCGTTGTCCATCTCAATTTCGTTCAATTTACCAAACACACAATAAATGTTAACCTTAAGGACCAGTTTCTCATTAATTTGATTTTCCTTGTAGCAATAACACCTTGTAATAAATAACCCTTGAATAAATCCCAATCGTTTAACATTTTGCAAATTTTCCGCTAGATTAGATGCTTGACCAAAAGTTTATAAAAAACACTAGAATTTTCTGCTTGCCTATGAATAAGTTCACAATTTGCTCATTGTGTACACAAAAATATACAGACAGTTGAGATAAACACCACGTAAACTAGACACGAGATCTAACAAGGGCAAACACCATGTAAACTAGACACGAGATCTAACAAGGGCAAACACCATGTAAACTAGACACAAGCTCTAACAAGGGCACTTGAGTACAGGAAAAATCCCATACTTGTATTCATCAAAGTCCACACTAGATGATGCTCGATTGAAAATGCCAATTTTAGAACTTAATTGCTCTTTCGAGCTTTAGATGGATCGAATTGTTCGCTTGAACTTGTTGGGTTTTGATTCTTGGGGTATCAGGTCAATAGCTTAAGCCCTTATATACTGTTTTTTTTTTTTTTTNGAACAGGCTAATGGAGGCAGCAGCCGCCTGCCATGTGCTACATTTTAAGAAGGACCCACGCCATCACATATGCACATGTGATATGGTAGTAACAATTCAAACTTTTTCTCTTTTAATAAATAAAATTGACTTTAGGTTTTCAATGTGATTCATTTGTTTTATGAATAAAACTTTAGTGTAGGGTAATTGTGGCATTAATAAAATAAATGGTCCAAAATAGGCACCCTTATTATGTGCAGTTTTTTTTTTTTTTTCTTTAATCGATGTGAGCCTTTAACTGTCGAAATCATCCCCTTTCCTGCAAAAGGTTTTTCTTGTTATAATACAAATCTTTATAATGTTTTAGTACTCTGTATGACTGAAATACTATCAAAATCAGAAACTGTTGACAAAATACACATCCCTTGATAGCTCTACTGCATGTGTCAAATAGGATGCTGTCATTGACTCATTGTCATGTACTCTTTAGTATAGTCATTTATCGCATGTATATATGAGGAGTTCTTTTTACTGTTTGCTTAGTTGTAGAATAAATGTTGCAGTAAAGCACTCAAGATATGCTTACCTGTGCTGCTCTTATGTTTACTTCAGGATTACATAAAAGAAAGTGATAATTTAGTCTCACTTCATGATCAAATTCGGGATTGTGATACCATTTTATCGCAAATGGAAACACTGCTAAGTGGATTTCAGGTATATTCGCTTATGTTCAATTACCACACAAATGCTTCTCATTTTCTTGGAGACAATTTCTTTGGCATCAGGCATGCCAAATATTACATTTCAGGTTCCCAAATGAAATTGAAACCAATACTTGAGAACTATTAAATATAAATTGACCATTATCCTTGTTTATAATCATTTCCTCAGTATGAGAAGTGATAGACTGGTTCTTTTTTCTTTGATGAATATTAGTAATGTATCTATAAAGAACCATGTGAAAGTTTGTTCTAGTGATTATTTACTTTCAGTAAGTTGCTTACCAAAATTTTGTGCAACGCTTGTTTTGATTTTTTCTTGAAGAGTTACTTTGTGCTGTTAACGTTTTGGTCTTTCTCTCTATCTTTATAATATACATATTTGAGCATATATTGCTAGATTAACTTTTTTTACTTCTAAAACTTGTGTTTTCAACATCATTTTTTTTCGCTGTCATTTTGCTAGGCCGAGATAGGTTCTATAAGTTCAGATATAAAAATTCTTCAAGAGAAGTCTATGGATATGGGGCTGAAGCTGAAGAATCGGAAGGTAATGTTATTGTTTATGACACTTTAGTATTTTTTACTGAGGGTGTGTTTGAACCACATTATTTAGGAAGAATGTATTCTGAAATAGTAGATTGATGGAGAATGTATGGTTGAAAAAGAAGAAAAAGTTATTGATGTGATGAAAAATATTATTTTATTGAAAAATGTGTGGTTAAAAATAAGTAGAAGAATGAAAATAAATTTTTTAATGTGTACCAAACAGAGACTAAAAAGAATCGGAAGGTAATGTTATTGTTTATGACACTTTAGTATTTTTTACTGAGGGTGTGTTTGAGCCACATTATTTTGGAAGAATGTATTCTGAAATAGTAGATTGATGGAGAATGTATGGTTGAAAAAGAAGAAAAAGTTATTGATGTGATGGAAAATATTATTTTATTGAAGAATGTGTGGTTGAAAATGAGTATAAGAATGAGAATAAAAATTTTAATACGTACCAAACACGGGCTGAATAATCATAATCAGATTATAAGGAGATAATTATTAGATTCTATTGCTCCATATTTTTTGGTTTTGAAATAATATTGCTTTTCCATTAGCTATTTATATCTATTGAACTGAATATGGTGAAGCATAATTTTGGTGTGTCCTTGTAAGATTTCATGAATGTGCTTTGCGGCTTGGAGGGAGAATATATGTGTGACCCTCACAGGTGATGCAATTTCTTGACCTACTCTGATAACTAATAAGAGAATCACCTGCAAAAAAAAAAAGAAAAAAAAGGAAAAAAAAACAAAGAAAGAAAGAACTTGATCACAGAAGACGAAGGCATTGCTCTTCTCTAGAATCAATGATGATTTTTTTCCCAAGTGCCAGCATTTTCTGAAATTTTCATGCACTTCCTGTGTTATTCATCTACAGATGGCAACCTTTTGTATTTTGGACTATTTTCCACTCTCTTGATCCTTTTTCACTTAAGGCTAGTATAGATTGATGTTAAATTATCTCACCTTTGTATTTTTTCCCTATTTATTAAATTTCATTAAAAAGTTAGGAATCTTCGGTTCTCTACCTGTACAATTTTATCTGTGATAAAGAAATAAAGGTTGCAATTGGCATTACTTTCTTTGTTTTTGCTACTGTGTCCTCTACTTCAAATGCAACCTAGACTTGGTCATATGGTATAATTTTCCTAAAAAAAAAAAAATTAATTGGGAAATTTTGAAGAGAATATCATACAGGAAAATGAATTATTCTTTGTATTTCATGAATGAAAGATTTGGAATTTCGAAACCATTTCTATCTGTTGTGAGAAGCAATGAAAAGAGAAAAAAAAATGAAATGGCCATAGGATAATCAAGACATACTGAATTATTATCTGCTCGTATGTTCCTTTCACATTTTGCAGGAGTGGAATTCCTAATTGTAATAATCGAGGTTCGACCCAACTAATACCTAGAGGGGATGAATAGGTGTAATATGCGGAATTGAAAATTAACCAATAATAACTTACAACAAGTCACAAATTATTAGTTCTAGATGAATTAAGAACAATATAAACCCCATCAATCAATCGAGCATAAATATCATAGCAGTAAAATAAAGAACATAGAGAATTGTTTACGAAGGAAAAAATCTTGAAGAACTCGTCAAGAGAAAAAACCTCTGGGCACACGTGCAAGTAAATAATCCACTAGAAAAGATTAAACTTACAGAATTGGTCCAGACATAACTAACTAACCCTTGATAGACTCTGACCTCTCAACATGTAATTACGAAGAACTCCTCAGTTGTGCACTCCAGCACGAGAACCTCTGGACATCTTTTCTCTTCGTAGATTACCAAGAACGAACTCATTCTTCACGAACCAGAACTCCTATCACCTCTCAGGATCTTCAGAACTCTTAAAGATATTTGGTAGCGAATTTAGTGGTGTTTTGATCTTTTGGTATTTTGGTGTTTTGGTCTTGTGGTTGAAGCAAGAGAAACTTGGAATCAATGTGCATTCTTCAATAAGATGTTCTCTTGGATGAATAATCGCTCAACACACTTTTGGGATGAAATTTTATTAGGTATTTATAGTATTAGAGAGTTATGGGTGGTTTGGATTTTAAAAAGGCTGAACATCGTGAACTAAGTCTTCCCCCGATAACACAGCCCTCTCTAGCGCCCTTAGGAAGCCAGTGGATGGTTTGGTTCTGCTAAAATTGCTCAAGCCCCCTTCAAATGGACATTAAGCTCTTTCTGAGTAGTCATGAGTATTTTTATCATATCTTTCTCTCACGATATTTGAGTATTTTTATCATATCTTTCCAATTTGAATGTTTTTTATGCGGAAAATGGGTCTCAATCTGTGGTTGAGAATTTGGAGCATAACATGTGCGACACTTTGACACTCATTTGACTTTTAATTGCATCCTGTCAATCCTATGTGATCTTCGATCCTCATTATGTGCTCAAATGGCATTTTTTGAGCTTTTTTGGACATTTCATGATCTTCTTGTGCAGACTTTGACTCCTTTCAAAGACACTTCCAACACTCAACAACTCAACCCCAAATACAACTCGATTATATAATGTTTGGATACGGACCTAACACTAATAATGTTCAACTGACATATTTGAAGTATTGTGCTTGCTAATCTTGTAAGCTTACAATACAAAACATGGTATCCCAAAGCTTTAGAATGACCACTTGATGTTTGCCTTTTTTCTTCTTCTTCATTTGTTATCTAACTCCTGTATTTACTTTATCTTGTTTATTGGAAACATTTTTGCATCAAGAGATTGTTCAGTTTATATTGATTGGACAGTGTTGTAAGTTTGTGCTTTTTTTCTTGCTTTGTCGTTATGCCATAGTTCGTGTTGGGTTACATACTTTGCAGGTGGCAGAATCAAAATTGGCTAAGTTTGTTGAAGACGTCATTGTTCCACCAAGGATGATAGACATAATAGTTGATGGAGAGGTACATTAGGTTTTTTCTCATTTCATTTGTCTTCCGTATTTTAAATAGTCAATGTGAAATATCAATTTGTAAAACTTCATTATGCAGTTAGGTTACATCTAATGGCTCATTCTAGCTTTACACAGAAATTTTTCTTTTTCTTTTTCTTTTTTCCTATTTTTCATTTTTTATAAACATGACTTTCATTGTCAGTACCAGTCTACTATTGACTTTGCATTGACTTATGCAAAGTCATCAACCTATGTTATCTTTATTTTATATCTAGTTCATAATAATTGAAGGGTCACAAGAATATGATATATTCTTTTCCAAAATATAATAGTTTAACTATTTGCAGATCATAAGAAAAATGCATTTCTTGAATTTCCTTGCCTTCATAATTGACATTTATCCAAAATGACTCCTGAAAAATTTGAATGTTAAGCTTTCAATGCTTACCTATTCATGGTTAATTGAATTATCTGCTTCCACAAATCAACCAACAAAAAGATTTTGTCCCCTGACTCTATTGGAGCAGTTATTAAGAGAGTATCAGCCTTTTCGCCCAGCTAGATATGGAGGTCAGAAACCTGAGTCATGTCTCTGAATTACATCGGTTGCAATTCAGAACTGAAGTGTCAATAATGTAATGGATTTGAAAAAGTTGTTTTGGGTGTATATATATGTCATAAAATTATGATGATGTAGATTGTATCAGTTGGTTTAAGATGTGTGAATTTTAGTTGGCCCGGTCCTTCATTTTTTTTATGTGGATATTCACTGTAATGAACAAAGTCATATCAAAATATAAATCCATCGAATTGAGGATCGAAGTCTTTCAAGGAAACATGATCACTGCGACTCCAGAAGGTGATTATTTCTAATGTGTTAGGTTACTGGTTTTAGTTATTGTTTTGAAACTTTAGAATGTTTTGGTCTTTATAATCAGTTAGGATTCTAATATTGGCAATATTAATTGCATCACTATAATTGTTCACCATCTTAATTTACTCTTGCTGACTCTATCTTAATAGGAAATTGGGAATCTAAATTGTTTTTCTAATGCTTACGGACACATGCATTTTTTCAGATTAAAATAGATACTGCAGAGTGGTCTGGCTTTTTAATGTTTTTTATTTACGTTATGGTGACTGCACAGTATAATGTATCCATCCATAGGTCAATGAGGAATATATGAAGACTCTTGAGATTCTGAGTAAAAAGCTAAAGTTTGTTGAAGTGGACCCGATGGTTAAAACATCAAAAGCTCTAACTGATGTTCAGCCCGAGTTGGAAAGACTTCGGCAAAAAGCGGTTGCAAAGGTACGTGTACATTAAGTGAAGTATTCACATCTACAGTTAACTAGCATCATCTCTAATTCTTCACTTGTAATACATTTAATCCTTCTGTTTTTGGTAAAAACCTCTTCTATAGTTGGTCTTGATGTTAGTCTTTTTCCCTAATTGAACATTACTTGGAAACTTTTTAATATTCTTCATGCAGAAAGTTGTAAGCCTTTGAAAAGGCTATATTATGCATAATGTAGGCATCATGACAAGTTTTGTGGTACAAATTTTCGCGTCATAGGTATATTTTTGTATAGATATGACTCCTTGATGTGAAATATTGCTTGTTTGCAATATGCAAAAGGGCCGCTAAGGTGAATTTATTTTGTGCATTTGACCGACGTACCACCTGGATGCATGATGAGTTTAATACCCTGACTTGTTTATATTATTCAGCCTCTATTTGACAACCTTGAATGGTGATTTTTTTGGAGAATGTGTGGTTAAAAAGTAGGAAAGGTTTTGGGTTTGCTTGCATAATATTTATTATATGAATGTGTGGTTGAAAATGAGTATGTAGAAAAAAGAGTTTTGAAATAACGGATCCTGGATCGAATTACAAGCCAGGCTAATACTACCTAAAAAAATTCAGTGGGCTGG